>CALYOO010000469.1:0-30380 GCA_945261195.1 Cryptosula pallasiana
TGTTTCAGTTATCTAATATATAAATGTAAGTCGGCTTTTGCGATGTTAGCTTAAACTCCGGCGCTACTAAACCAATCTTAATAGAAAAGACATATTCAGAGTCGTCATTACATTCTCTAGGTTACATTCTCTCATTACTCAAATTATCTTTAACATCTAAACCTTTAGCGTATGCTGATGACACTATCTTTTTATCATCACACAGTAACATCTCCGCATTAAACTATAATTGCAATTACGATTTGACAAAAATCTCAAAATGGTGTTTTGAAAATAGAATGATTATCAATACTGACAAATCGCATTTTCTTTTGTTTAATTATCATAATAGTTTGCATAGTTTCCTTGTCACTTTTGAAGGTAAAAACTTGATGCGAAAAAACAAAACGAAACTTTTGGGTTTTGTGATAAATGATAGGCTCACATGGGATGACCATATCTTAGTAACAGAAGCCAAACTTCGTAAAAACATAAACCTCCTGCAGCTATCACGAAACTATCTTACTAACAAATCAGCGAAAGCTTTTTACTATCACTTTATATTTTGTCACCTGGTTTATGGTATAATTATTTATCACAATCTATCTCCTAAATACCTGTCAAAATCGTTATTTTCATTACAGAAAAGAGCTTTTCGATTGATAGCAAATGTTCATACCATTCCTCTTTCGTTAATTAGAACAAATGACATCGCCACTTCAATTCAACTGTTACCATTACCAAAATTGGCTCAATATTTTACGGCAATCACTGGTTTTAAAATTTTTAATAATATTTTTCCTAGCTTTATTTCTGTTGATTTTACCACCAGTCGTAACTGCAATTTTAATTTTCGTAACTGCAAGAAACTTTATGCCAACACACCAGCTGCTATAGAAACACATATATCTGCCACATTCAACCAACTGCCTACTTCTCTGAGAATCTCACAAACCCTGTCTGTTTTCAAATCGAATTTATTCAAATATCTTTTAAATACCAATGGAGAATTATTTTAAACAAACTGTGTTTGAGTAGACTTCTTTTTTTCTGTGTTCATTTTATTTTCTGTTTCATTTTTGATTTTTTGTTTTTCTTTTAGCTATGGCACTTTATGAAAAACATTTTTATAAAATGATATTGATGCCAATAAAGTATTATATATATATATAGGTTATAACGGTCTTGAATTTTTGTTTTGCTAGAGGATCGCAGCAATCTTTCCAATAGAAACCTCGGCTTTTGTCTTTCTCCATTCGGTATGCGTGCATATGACGGCATAGGCGCGCAATCCAATACGCATGGTTGCGGGGGGCTATGACCCTCCCTATGCGCGCGTTTAAAAATTATGAGCGCAGCCGCGTTCAAAGACAGCATAGACTTAAGTCATAAAACGTAATCCGGTGCGGACTTTATGCGCACCCAAGCGTTCTTGAAGAAACACAATATCCAGTCATCCAAGCTTGCCTGTGACCGCACACAAGGTCGTTCTGTGACTCTATGTCCTAGTTTTGATTTTACTAAGTCCTATAGAATGGTAAGTATGCCTTCTCCTATGCTAGCTATTATCTCGCACCCCAATTAGTCTCTATGCACAGCTTTCATGTTGCCATATAGTTCATGTTATTATTTATAGTGAACAAGTATTGTGAAAAAAGAACAAGCAGTTACTATTATAATAATTACTTACTACTATTATGATGAGTAATTAATTATTATTAAAAAATTATTAATTAATTTTAATGATGATAATAATTTATTATTTTATAATAATGAATAATTATTTATTATTATAAAATAAAAATAACTTACAATATTTTTTTGTTTTGTTATTATTATGTATTAGTAGTAATAGTACTTATTATTTTGGATTATTATTATTAGTTATACCACCAATTGCTGTTGTCACTAGCTTTATTTATTACTTAGTAGCAGAGATGGGGGCAAATCAAAAATTTTTGACTCAAATCAAATCAAATCATTTTCAAAATGGACCAAATCAAATCAAATCAGGGACGCGAGAAATCGAGGCAAATCAAATCAAGTCAAATCAGTAAAAATTTCAAATCAAATCAAATATTTGCATTTGATTTTCAAATATTTGTTTCAAATAATTTTTCAAAACAAGCCCTGGGAGCGAAAACAAGCACACAAAAGCCATCATTTTCATCCTCTCTGCATTAATGGTGGGGGGAAAAGTGCCTAAAGTTCAAAATCCCATATAAAAGTATGTTGACATAGATGGTCACTGTTGACATTTCTGCGGCTCATGTCCAATATTATTTCGCAATTACCTTATTGTACCATATAAAAATTGAGCTCTTACAACTTATTCATGCCTTCACTAGTCAGTCACCACAGAAGTGAGGGTTGCATGCGACAGCATTGTGAACAGGCCTTTACAGCTTTGTGCACTCCTACTTCATTTAGATGTTAATGAGTCACACGAAAATAAAGTATGGAAAAAAAAGAATCTGGGTTCAAAACTATGCTCAATGCACTGATTATCTATGGAATTGGAACGAACGTAGACAGGAATGAATGCAGACATATCTGGAATGAACGTAGACACATCCTGGAATGAATGTCGACATACCTGGAACGAATGTCGACAATGCAACAAACCAGAGAATTTCGACTCTCACGCCTGGATGTGTCTACGTTCGTTCTCAGCGATATATAAAATATCATTTCGATTTTCGTTCCAAAAGTTGTCTACTTTGGGAAAAAACGGTAATTTATTTTACTCCTGGAACGAACGTCGAAATGGAAGTTTCAATGTTGCCAGTAATGAATGTTGATACTTCCTAGAATGAACATCGAATTTTTCTCTCTAACATAGTTGACTTTTATTCCAGGTCTGTCGACGTTCATTCCAGGATGTGTCTACGTTCATTTAAGCTATGTCTGCATTAATTCCTGTCGACGTTCATTCCTGTCTATGTTCGTTCCAAATTCCATTATCTATAATCTGGTAGTGGAATGCGAATGTATATTGGTATATTTTCTAAGACATTTGCATCTTTTCAAACGTTTCTTTTCTTGTTCCATCTGCAGGAGGCTGACTAATGGAAGACTTCAGATGGTTTAAAATTACATGCATATACACCATTTCATTTCTAATTGCTTAATTGCTTTCTTTAGCTGTAGTAGCTTTCACACACACTAGAAAAAACTAAACACAGGTGATATGACTTGAAAATATAATGATTTGTTTTCATAATAAAAAGTATAGATAGTTCTTTTAGGTAATTTGCCACAATTTCCAATAAGTTTCATATCAGAATTAATGCAACTAAAGTAATCACTATACAAGTTTAGTATTCTGACGGATATAATGAACATATGCAATAGGATATTGAGAAGTTACGAGCTGCAAAACTACATGACGACAACCTTAGTTTAATTGGTGGTTTTTGCAGCTATCAGATATTACTTAGATGTGACACAAAATCATATAGTTTTCTTTTATATTTTTTATTGTAAAGCTAAAAAATAAAGAGGCTCTACAAAAACGTCATGATGTCATGTCTGCAGATCAAATAAGAGTATGCGGTGAAAATGAAGCATGAAGCTTTGTGATGTAGTTGGTTGTTGCGGGACAGTGGGTTGTATCCAATAAAAATATTGCTGATCAGCTGAGAATTACAAAACATTCCTGCCAGTGAGGCATACCATGAGATAGACGAAATTCTTTCATATACAATAGCAATAGTTCCAATTATAAACACCAGTTATTTCTTGCGGTGGTAAAAAATCACTCAATGTTCACATCAGTACATAGAGTGAACTACTTTCTAACAAGAAGATTCGAAGATATTAGAACGCTGGTTAGAGCTATACTACGCTACACTAGAACATGGTCATCATGTTTAGTACATAGATGGTTCAGGGTTAAATTCATCACAACTGTCTCTTCTATGTGAAATGTCTTCATTCATCTTTGTATGTTTCCTCAGTAGTCCAAACTGCATGTTGGAGCACTGCATATTCAACTTCACGGAATGAGCAACTCATTTCACGGGAAGAATAACTCTTGGTGCATATGATTTGTTGAGTATTGAATCTTTTTTGACAAAAGAGATCCACAGGGTAGCCAGCACATATATCCACATCTATAACATAGCAAAGTTGAGCAATGTACAATGATGCGGGAGAATATGATTAGAGTAAATGAAATTAATTATGCTATTGCAATCTAAATCAAATAGCATAGCATATAACAACAATGCAATGGCAAATAACAATAACACTTACTAATGTTAACCTAACATGTAATAAGCACCTTTCATTGATTACCAATCAAACTACTATCAATTTATTGGGTCGAGCTGTATGAACTGCCGTACTTATGCTCTGAATGGTAAATTTAATCAATAATAATGCCAGAAAAATATTGTTGAAAATGATAGATCATAATACAATATTCTTGAAACAGTGCCATTTGCCCAATACTGCTACAATAAAGTCAATTTATTTAATTTTTATCCACTGCTTAATTAATTGATGATAAATCATTAAAATTATCAATAGTATCAATTTTTGTGGACTAATAGTAATAACTATTACTATAAAGAATCTATAATCAGCACAATAAGTGCAATAACAATTAAAAATAATATTCTTATTAATTATTATATAATTAATTGTCATTTGTTTTTGTGGTGTATTGTTTTGATCACTGCTAAACTTCAATTTTTATTATTTTCATTCCACATACTTACATGGTAATTTTTTACTATTTGCTACTAAAAACAGTAGTCTTATTTAATTATCAATATTAATTAATATAAATAATCATTATCATCATTGAATCCATTGCCACCATGATAATTAATCATCATCATTATTTATTATTATTATTTACAGTGCTTAATAAAGTGAAGTTACTGTAACTACATTGGTGATGATAACAACAACATCAACACCACAATTTTTACAACAACAATGTTATTGTAACTAACTACTGTTATTATTATTATCCATAATAATATATTATTATAGTAATAAATAATAATAACAATAATAATTAATAATAAGGGTTTGATATCATTGATAATAATCAATAATTATTATTATTGTTAGGGACGCCATACGAACAATCGTCACTACACTCTAAGTAGTTCTATGTTGACACTCTAACGCAATTAATTCTATGTACTCATTTATTATTTTCCAGTAACATACAAACTTATATGTTGGACATGTGCAATCATTCATGCGATACTCTAACTACCACCCATATTGTTCTATTGGCCCACTCTGACCAATTATTTGTGTGAGGTGTGGCATCTATTATGTACTACTTTTTATTATATAATCATGCATATAAATATGGCTGTCATCGATAATAAAGTCAGAGCAACTGTGAGCCTCAAATGATTGTTTATTACTACACAGACTTTAGTCAGTAGCACAAACAATAAGCACAGGATACAGACTACAGCTTGCACTACCGACTATCAGTGTAGTAAGGAACTTGGTAGAAAGCAATCGATCAACTCGATCCTTGCTGTGTATTCCCGCTTGTCGGTGTACAGTGCCAAGCATTCCTACTCACCCGATATTTCGGCACAGACAAGTCGACCTTTGTTGCACCGACTGACTACAGAAAGGGCCGAACAGCCACTACCATTGCACTTGTGATTGTGGGGAGTTGTATAGGTGTGCGCAATACCGCAACTACTAAAATCCTGTACAGTGGTGGCAGCGGTGGGATTCCGACAGTTCCCAGAGAAGATAACTCCCACACCAGTACACAAAAAGGCAATAAAGTGACAGAAAGATGGCCAACCGACGTAGGGCAGTCAGCACAGACAGAGAGGGAGCACCCATGCACATTATGGGCACCCTGACCGACATTCTAGATAGAATGACGGTCACCAACAACAAGAACAAATTCCAGGCTCCAAAATTTAATGGAGAAGGTGATGTTAACTACTTTTTACAGCGCTTTCAAGAAGTAGCCGGAGCCAACAGATGGACAGAGGATGAGACGATCATACACCTCCGACAGTCGCTGCTAGGCAAAGCAGAACAGTGTGGACGTAGCCTGACACTACAGGCTATCATGCATGCCTTACGAGCCAGCTTCGGCCTCACCCGAACCGAAGCTCAAAACAAGCTGATGCACTATCGGAAGCCACAAAGAGACACCTTAAGGGAGCACGCTCTTACAGTGGAACAACTAATAGAGGCGGCATATCAAGACCTCCCACAACAGAATAGAACCGAGCTGACATTACAAACATTTCAAAGCACGCTAGGTCACACATACCTACAGAGGCACCTACTGGCCATTCGGCCGGCTACAGTGGAGGAAGCCATACAAGCGGGCAATGAATTTTTGCAAATCCAACACCAGCCGCTGACACACACCAATATACGGGTGGTACACGAAGATCAGCAAGAAGAGGCACCACCAACCGCTTGCAAGGAGGTAGAGGATCCACTGGGAAAGCTGATGGCAAGCATAGCAGAGCTGAGCCGCGAGGTAGCAGAGATAAAAAACAAGAATAAAGACCCCCCGCTCAAAAGATGCTGGGGATGTCAAAGGACAGGGCACCTAAGAAAGGAATGCAGGACGGCTCCCTGGACCAGCGTCCAGGGAAACGGGTACGGCCCGCAACAGTAGGGCCACCTACTCGTTGCAGCAGGGCACCCGAGAAAACCCGAAGATTCCAGCACCACCGGACAGAGGCTCAGGAAAGCACCAGGCGCCCCAGATACATGCCAACGCCACCCGCCCCTGTTCCACTAACCAATCGATATACACCCCTAGTATATGAGGAAGAGATTACAGATGAAGAAGACGAGGAGCTCACAGAACCCCCCACAAAGAAGAGGCGGCCGCAACACAAAGCTAGCCAGACTCCACCACCACCGGAAGACCCAGAGGTCAACCGACAGCCTATGACCGTTCACCTCAACCAAATTGAGCGTCCCTACAAATCTAGTTATTACTTGCCGGGACGACTAGAGGGACGAGCCGTGTCCTACTTGATAGACACGGGCTGTAATACCAACCTACTGTCGAAGCGAATATTCGACCAGCTACCAAACGGAGTGAAAGAACACCTGCAAGACTACGATTCACATGGGCTGATGGCGGATGGAACTCGGTTACCGTTCTATGGACTCATCACACTGACGGGCCGCATTCGCCAAGTCAAGTATAAAGAGACGTTCGTCGTCAGTCAAGTGAATGAGGACATCATCTTAGGTATGCCCTTCCTAACTAACCACCACTGCCAAATGGGATTCGACAGACCCATCCTAAGGATCCAGGAGCAAGAGTTGACTTGCACGGACAGGCATGGGAGAAACCTGATCTCCAAAGTTCAAGTACGCCAGAACACGAGCATACCCCCTCAAGCCGAAGCTACCGTCTCCTGTCACCTCACCGACAGAGATCCCTGCGAACAAGGGATAATCGAGAGCATAGAGGGTGGACTACTGCTCGCTGCCAGCGTAAACACCCCTGACAGCCGAGGACGAGTACTGGTACGGTGTATCAACCCCACACAGGACGCCCTCCACATACCGGCCGGCGAAGTGATAGGTACGTACACTGGCATCGGACGAGAAGAGGTGCAATCCCTTCCCTCCAGAGAACCCCAAGCCGGACCCATGTACGGTGACCTTCCCGATCACCTACAGGCCCTGTTCCAACAGGCACGACAAGGGTGTAAGAACACAAGAGAGGAAAGACAACTACGGACACTCCTGTTGAACTACCAAGACGTGTTTAGCCGGAGCGACAGCGATATTGGGCGGACACACCTCGCCGAGCACTCCATCCCAACGGAGCCAGGAACCCGACCCATCCGCTGTCCACCCCATCGGTTAGGGCCTGAGAAAGAGGCGGAGGCAGAACGCCAGGTAAAAGAGCTGTTGGCTAAGGATCTGATAGAGCCAGCAGACGGAGCATGGAGCTCGCCCGTCGTGCTTGTCCGGAAGAAGGACGATTCATGGAGGTTCTGCGTGGACTATAGGAGATTAAATGACGTCACTAGGCAAGACGCCTACCCGATCCCCCGAATAGACGACTCCTTAGACGCACTAGCCGGAAGTAAATACTTCTCCACTCTTGACCTAACCAGCGGCTATTGGCAAGTCCCACTAGACCAAGACGCGCAGCACAAATCGGCCTTCATCACCCGAAGTGGCCTCTGGAAGTGGAAGGTGCTACCGTTTGGCCTCACTTCGGCCCCTGCAACGTTCCAACGGTTGATGGAAAGGGTTCTAAAGGGACTGCATTGGAAAACCTTACTCCTGTATCTCGATGACGTGATCATCATAGCCCCAGATTTCTCCACACACCTAGAGCGGCTAGGAGAGGTACTCTCCCGCCTTCAACGAGCGGACCTCAAGGTAAAGCCCTCAAAATGCGAGATTCTGAGCCAACGAGTCAGATACCTGGGCCACGTAGTCAGTGCAGAAGGAGTAGCCACAGATCCAGACAAGGTTGCGGCGGTAGAGAGATGGCAGGAACCCAAGGACGTCCGTGCTTTACAAGCATTTCTGGGAACCGCCGGATACTACCGACAATACCTGCCGGACTACGCCACTACGGCAAAACCCTTGACAGTGCTCACCGGAGGAGGTATCCCCTGGACATGGGGGGAAGAGGAGCAGCGGGCATTCGACCGGTTAAAGGTCGGCCTCAGCCAAGCACCAGTGTTGGGGTACCCCGACCCCACACTCCAGTACATTCTAGACACGGACGCTAGCGCCGTGGGACTAGGAGCCGTGTTATCACAGGAGCAAGACGGAAAGGAAAGAGTAATTGCCTATTACAGCAAGACGCTGTCACCAGCCGAACGCAATTACTGTGTGACCCGCAGAGAACTCCTGGCAGTGGTAAAGGCTGTCAAACATTTCCGTCCCTATCTATACGGACAGGAGTTCAAACTCAGAACGGATCACGCATCCCTCCGTTGGCTGTGTAGGCGCAAGGAGCCGTCGAACCAAATAGCCAGATGGCTAGAAATCCTGGCGGAGTTTAAATACAAGCTAGAGCACTGGGCTGGATCCCGTCACGGGAACGCCGATGGACTCAGCAGGAAGGAGCAGTGCCTCGATTGCAAACAGTGCAACGCAGTCGAGCAAAGAGACGGTGGCCCTACTCACACAGAGTTACAACAAGATACACCACCCGGACAAGTCAACCTCATGGTTACCAACCCCACTACTGGCGGAAAGGAGTTGGCTCAAGCACAGAAGGACGGGAATCACCCCGTGGCCAGGCTGTATGCAGAGATACAGACACCAGGAACCTTGACCCGGCGAGAGCTCGAAGAAGGCAGTTCTGAACTCAGGATCCTGTACGACAGGAGGGAGGCTCTGAGCATCCGCGCCGACAGAGTATTGGTCATGAGGTTCGACCAACAGGGCAGGACTAAGTTCTGTGCAGTCTGTCCTCCATCCTGGAGACAGAAGACCGTGTGGGACACACACCAACTGGCTCATGCCGGCATACACCGGACCCGAGCACGCTTGATGCTGGACTGGTACTGGCCCGGCATGTCCGCTCTGACCCGCAGGCTGGTAAATAGCTGCGAGATATGTCAGGTTGCTAAGAAGAGCAAGAAACCCACCCCACCAGAAGGCCAGAGGCTCTACGCTGGGAGACCCTTCCAGAAACTGGCGGTGGACCTAGTGGGCCCCCTTCCCCTCACGAAGAGAGGAAACAGATGGATAATGGTGCTGACAGACCATTTCACCAGGTGGCAAGATGCAATTGCCATACCAGACGCCACAGCACCCACAGTGGCCAGCACACTAGACGAGCGCGTCTTCAGTTACTGGGGACTGCCCGAACAGGTGCACACAGACCAGGGCGCACAATTCGAATCTGTCATACTAGCAGAATTGTGTACGCTCTGGGGGATACAAAAGACCAGGACCACGCCTTACCACCCGCAAGGGAATGGCATGGTTGAACGCCAAAACCGGACGCTTGGGGACGCCCTCAGAACCCTCATATTAACAAAAGGGCAGGACGAATGGGACCAGTTGCTCCCACAGATCATGCGTGCATGTAGAGGCACCCCCAACTCAACAACGAAAGAAACGCCAAACATGATGATGCTTGGTAGAGAGGTTCGACTTCCGGACCAGCTGACCGGTTCCCCTCCCACGCTGGACAGTCATGGGCTGACAGAACATACCCGACACGTCCAAGAGAACCTACAAATGGCGCATGACTATGTCAGGCAACAGCAGCACCAGATCCGACAGGAGGAGACGGGAGAGCCACCCCGGTTCGAAGAAGGAGACCTGGTGGTGATAGAGAACCGTCGCAGAACAAAGGGAAGCAACCCAAAATTACAGCCTAGCTACATAGGGCCATACACAATTACACACGCCTACCTTAACCATACCTACCGACTGGAAAAGGACGGCCAAGGTTTTGTGCAGAACGGGCGACGGCTGAAATTATACAGGACATGTGAAGGGACTGTCGGCCGAGCACCCACCAGCAGGGAACAGGCGGTGCGACCTAACATGCGTGGCGCCTACAGACGAAGGCAACCAACCCAGAGAGAGGAGAGACAACTCCCCAGGGAGCCGACACCCCCTAGGCCGGGACCCCCGGCAGCGGCAGAAGCCCCCAACCCACTGGGCACAACACACCAAGAGGCCGAGTTACCAGCAGCAATGCCACCAGAACCTGACCCAACACCAGCAGAAATAGTAGAAGAAAGAACAGAGGAAAGGACAGAGGTCACGAGGCCAGTAACTCCCAGAGAAAGCGAGGTAGCCCCAGAACAGGTAGCTGAGAGAACAAGTCAGCTAGATGACGAAAGCTGGCCGGCACTACCTAGTCAAGCCAACACCACTCCAGAGAGACCACAAAGAAACAGAAGGCAGCCAGTGAAATTCACTGACTACCACTGTTACCATGCTAGAGGGAAAGAAAGCAACTCTAAACCACCACCAGGTGAAAGAGCAGAAAAAACTACCCCTAAACCATGGACCGATAGCCAGGACACCAAAAATCGGCTAGGAATAAATATATCGACAAAACAACCATTCATTGTCGGTGGGGGTACCAAAACAGGGGTGCAAACCCAAATAAAAGACGAAAAGGGTAAAGGACAGACAACTCCCCAACAGAGAAGCATAGAGTTACGTCCACCACATAGACACAACCATAGCGACGCCCCCCAGCCACTACGTCATACCACGTGGGACTGTGAAACAAAAGAAGGGGAGGAGAAATCAACCAATAACAATATCGATAACAACAAATACTGCGGGAAAGAGAAAACACAGTCACTCTCGCCAGCAACAGCACCACACACAGACAGCACCTTCCAAGATATCTTCGCAGTAATTAATTTATTTGAGCAAAAAATGGCAGAACAGAATGACGGCTACTTGTCAATAGAAGAGGACGCCGACGCAGCGGCAAGATTGATAGCCAGAGAGGAAAGACAAAGTAGATGTCGGATTCCTCAGAAGGAAATGTTTAACGCTGTATCTCCTACGAGAGTAAGGAGAGTAGTAATGCCAGAGCCAGGAGCAGCGAGGTGCAGAGAAAGGAGTAAGCAAGTGGCAATCCCCCCACCGCCGGCAGCAAAGCCAACAGAGGTATGGATATCCGACGCCACCAAAGAAGCAATCAAACGTGCAGCTAAACAGATCGCAACCACCGAGGAATGGGAATGTACAGTCTGTCGGCTACGACTGCCAAGAAAGAGAATTATCTACCACACTCGACAACACTACGTATTTTACTTTTGTAAATGCGGAAAAAAAAAGTAGCTCTAGAGATAGCATCCTAAGACACATCAGGCAACAAGATGGAGATCTCGCGCACGGAGGGGACTCCCGACCCCTGTTTGAAGTAGACGCAACTTCTTACGACGACTTCTGTCAGTACATACAGTGGAGAAAGCCAGCAAAATTCGGCACGCCAATTCCCACCAAAGACAGTACACCAAACGTCGACATCAAACGCAGGTTAGGACCAAGAACAGACGAACCACCCTGCAAAGTCATGAAGTTGGAGCTGCCAGAAATAAAACACGCAACCAAAGAAGGCACACCTCGTCTCAAAACCGACAGGCAGTGTACAGTGATGAACCAAAGGTCACCCAGGAGAGAGGAGGAGAGGAGAGAAGAAAAGTTACAACGCATCAAGAGGTATGAGGACGAGATGTATCAAATAACCAAAGAGGCATACCGACGACTACATCGTGTCGAGGAACTAAAGGAGAAGATAAAGAAGGAGAAAAGCACTCTGTAAGCAAACCGACTAACGTGACAATGTTCTATGCCATACCCCAGTTTTTTATTATTGGCGTAATGCTGCCAATGGGGGGAAGTGTGTTAGGGACGCCATACGAACAATCGTCACTACACTCTAAGTAGTTCTATGTTGACACTCTAACGCAATTAATTCTATGTACTCATTTATTATTTTCCAGTAACATACAAACTTATATGTTGGACATGTGCAATCATTCATGCGATACTCTAACTACCACCCATATTGTTCTATTGGCCCACTCTGACCAATTATTTGTGTGAGGTGTGGCATCTATTATGTACTACTTTTTATTATATAATCATGCATATAAATATGGCTGTCATCGATAATAAAGTCAGAGCAACTGTGAGCCTCAAATGATTGTTTATTACTACACAGACTTTAGTCAGTAGCACAAACAATAAGCACAGGATACAGACTACAGCTTGCACTACCGACTATCAGTGTAGTAAGGAACTTGGTAGAAAGCAATCGATCAACTCGATCCTTGCTGTGTATTCCCGCTTGTCGGTGTACAGTGCCAAGCATTCCTACTCACCCGATATTTCGGCACAGACAAGTCGACCTTTGTTGCACCGACTGACTACAGAAAGGGCCGAACAGCCACTACCATTGCACTTGTGATTGTGGGGAGTTGTATAGGTGTGCGCAATACCGCAACTACTAAAATCCTGTACATTATCAACTTATTCAGCCATGAATAACAATAATTATTATTATTACCAGAGTTATGTGGATGAATTAATGCCATGACGATTATTATTACTAATAATAATTAATTAACAATAATAATATTACAGCGATAAAATAACCACCAACGATAAATAACAATAATAATGATAATAATTATTATTATCATTCCTCATCATTATTATTATTATTTATTAATGTTGCTATTATTATTACTATCTACTATGACTATTCTATGGCATTGATTTATTCATTCATTCATTGATTCATCCAAAATAATAATAATAATAATAAATCAAACAAATGATGATGATGATGATAAATAATTATTATAAATAAATGAGTAATATATAATATTATTCCACCAAGTTGTTAGTAACCAAACAAACCACTCACCTAGTACACATAGTCAAACATCCATTTGTCATGTTCGTATCAATCCTTCATTTCAGGCCATTTTTGAGTAATTGTACAGAATTAATAGTCATCTAATATTGGCAACAACATAATTAGCTCAGCCGCCATGCGGGGATATTGCGTAACTATAGACTGTAGTTTTAGTCATGAGTTGTGGCCTCTGTTACCCCACCCAGTAATCTTTTGCTAATACTTCTAATAAAGATAAAAAGATAACAAAACTGTTTGATAACGAGTTTGTGTGTTATAGGAAGTTCAAGGTTATAACATAGGTTCTATCGGCATTGGCTTAACAAGGAATACGGGGACACACATGGTTATAGGAACTTGGGTTAAGTGGAGAAGCTTCTTGAGTTGATAGTTGATGGTGAGTAGACGTGTTTTGTGTTGTGTCTCTTGGAACCCTTCATCTAACATGGCGCAGTCGGCATAGAACTTGGTGATATTGTTGTTGTGTATTATTGGAATTATTTATTGGTGCAAGGGAGGTGTGTGAGTGGCTTTTAGTGCCGTGTGGGCACTAAAAGAGAGAGGTGTAGAGGTGCTAGGGCCGCGTGGGTCCTCCGTGGTGTGTGCGGTGATAGAGGTGTGTGTAGAGTAGAGGTGTTGGGTGTTTCAGAGCTGTGTGAGCTCTCCGTGTTCAGTGTTTAGGTGTTTAGAGGGATATTGGTGCAGTGTCAATAATTTTTGGTGAAGTGGTGATTTGGTGTTGTTGTTAATTATTTACCGGGATAAAGGTACAGTGTTGTTTATACGTGGTGTTAAGTATTTATTTATTTGTGGCGTTGTGGTTGATTATTTACCAGGATAAGGGTACAGTGGAGTTATTACGTGACATTGTGGAATATTATTGTGTTGTATTTAATTGTGCAGTGGATAAGGGTACAGTGGAGGTACTACGTGATATTGTGGATATTATTGTGTCGCATTTAATTGTGCATAGGTGGATAAAGGAACAGTGGATATCTTTTGGGATATTGTGAATTGCTATTGTTGTGTTGTGCATTGGCTATTACTGTGGTGGAGAGGTGCTACTGTATTGATACAATCATACAGATACTGTTGGGTGTTTACTGTGTTAATTAATTATAAAAGGGATGAATAGGAGACTTGACTTGTCGTCATTTCCGAAGCTAAGGTTAGCGGGTAGCAATGTGTCTGAGGAATTCAACAATTGGTTGACTCAGTATAGGGTGTCTGCTGAGGTAGCAGCTTTGACTCTGGGAACCGAGAAGGTGGAAATTGAGGGGGATGAGGTTGTTGTTGATGTGTTTAGGGGTAGAGCTAAACTACTAGCCTTATTGAGTGCTATAGGTAGTGATGGTATAGGGGTATTGCAGTCACTGGGATTTGATTTAAATGACCAAACTGATGGTGGGTTTGATAGGGCAATAGATTTGTTAAAAGGCCACTACGACCGTAGCGAAAGTGTCTATGTTAAGACAATGAGGTTTGTGACAGTGTCACAGGCTTTTGGGGAGGATGAAAGGGAGTATTTACTCAGAGTTGAGAAATTAAGCAGGGAAATGGATTTTGGGCATGAAAACGATGAGCTAAGGCAGCGTTTTTCAGTTGCTCTGGCAGTCAATGGTTTAAGGGATTCGTCTGTGCGTAAATTGCTTATGCAAGAGACCACGCTTAGTTGGAGAGATTTAGGTACAAAATTGGCAGCCAGGCAGTTGGCTATTGCTTCAGAAGAAATTCTGAATGCTTCTAGGACTGGCCGTTCAGTCGATGGTAAAGGGGCTGTAGCCAGAGTAGAGGAAGGAAGTAAAAAAAGGGCTGACAATAGTCAGAATGAGTCGTCAGTACGTGAGGTAGTTAAGTATAGACAGGGAAGCCCACAGGAGGCTGTGGATAGCAAGGTTACATACCGTTCGAGGGACGGTAGTAGGTCTAGATATGGTAATATGGAAAAGGGCTCCTATTCCAGTGGCCATGTTAGCCGCAGCCCAGGGGAGAGGAGTAGCGAGTATAGGGGGTATAGTGACCATAAGGGAGATGGGCATTATGAGAACCGGTATGGTGCGGAGTCCTATAGACACCGCAGCCCCGAAGGCAGGTATTCCCCCAGGGGTGAGGCGGCATCCTATAGACACCGCAGCCCGGAGGGCAGTTATTCTCCTAGGTACGAGACGACGTCCTATGGACGCCGTAGCCCGGATAGCTGGCATTCTCCTAGGTATGAGGCGACGTCCCATGGACATCGTAGCCCAGATAGTAGATACTCTCCTCGATCACCTCGAGGTTCACCTACATCGGGTAGAAGGCCTGGAAGGTTTAGCTCCCCAACTGGCGGGGACAACTGTTTCCAGTGTGGTAGGAGGGGACATCAAGTCCGTCATTGCCCGGATGTAAGGTGTTTCCGGTGTAATCTGAGAGGCCATACCTCTAGGGATTGCAACAATAGGTGGGAAGGTGACAATATCAGGTCACAGCACAGGGATAGTAGTGGTAATGAAGGTTCTCCACGTAAAGTGAGATTTGTGAACAATGTTGTTGGCGATACTGGTAGTAGGAAATCTAGCATCAAACGCTTTGTCAAAGTAAATGGTAAAGAGGTAGAGTTTGTATTAGACACTGGAGCTGAAGTGTCATTGGTAACTGAGGATACTGGCAGGCTTCTGAATTTGAGATTAAGTAACCCTGTTAACGATCTCATTGAGGTTGATGGTTCCAGGCTGAATGTTAGCGGGAAGTCAAATGTTTGCATCAATGACTTTCCCAGATCTATAGTGGCGTCAGTTTATGTTGTAAAAGGGTCCTCTGTGAACCTGTTAGGTATTGAGGATATCAGAAAACTCGAACTGTTAACAAACGGTAATAAGTTACGAGTTGAAGGCGAGTGTATGCAAGGTGTATGGGAATGCAAAGGTACTGCTGTTATAAAGGACACAGTGGAGCAAATGGGAACGCCCATATCTAGTGGTGGTGGCAATGTCTCACCAATGCAGATGGCGCAAAAAGCTTTTGCTGGCACCACTGCAAAAGCTAGAGCCACTTCAGGGTGCGCTACAGCTGGTGCTAGGGGGTACAGCAGTGTGGTGAAAGCTAGACAGTTACAGGGTGAGAGCGAGGCGTTTGGTAGCAGATTGTCTGAGTTCTTGGTGAGTGAAGGGGTTTTGGGTGATGAAGACTATGCTAGTAGACATGCACGTCTTGAGGCTGAAAAGAGAGAGGGTGAAAGGGTGTATTGTATGGCGATGCAAAGGTATGAGCAGGGTGTGAGGGAGCTCGAGGAAGAGCAGGAGTGTACCTTGGTGATCAGGCAGGCTATGGCCAAAATGAGGCAGTTGAGATCTGGGACTGATAGCAAAGCCCCATCGACGGTGGTGTGTAACACCCCGTCGAGTTCCACTGTGAAAGCAGTGCCCGCACCTAGTGTGGAAGGCTCTAGCGCACAGAGGGAGGAGTCCAAGACCCCCTCGGGCTCTCAGAGCAGTGCCAGTTGGGTGCACGAGGTAGAAGAGGTAGAAAGAGTGATCGGTGGCAACACCAGTGTCAAGGTAGAAAAAGGATGCGGTTAGGGAAGATACCAAGGAGGTTGACCCTGGTACGAGACTTCAAAGGGAAGATACTGGGCAGAGAATTGCTCTGGTTGACCCGATAGGAAGTGGAGTACAGAGCAGTCGGGGTCGACTGCTCCAGGGGATAGTGGAATTGACGGTGAACCCCTTGGGGTTGAGTTGGAGTCGAGGAATGTGGTTCGACAGGGTGTTGGAGGTGCAGAGAGTCCAGAGGACGATCTGGTGGAAGTTGCTAATAGTTTAGAGAGCTGTGTGGTTGATGAGGTAACAAGGGACACTTGGTATGGGGTAAAGTATTAATAAGGTATGTTATCTGTTACAGGTATTGATCCCAGGTATGTATGGTGTGAGGCTGATTTTCACCCTTGGTATTTAGGCTTGATGTATGATTTAAGGCTAGTGCTTCAGCTAACCATGATTAGTTAGGCTTGATCGCACGCAACGGTAATTGGTTCCATGGTATAATGTCAGCTTAGTCGCTCACTGGGTTTATCAAAGGGGGGGGGGGGGCATGTTAGATAACGAGTTTGTGTGTTATAGGAAGTTCAAGGTTATAACATAGGTTCTATCGGCATTGGCTTAACAAGGAATACGGGGACACACATGGTTATAGGAACTTGGGTTAAGTGGAGAAGCTTCTTGAGTTGATAGTTGATGGTGAGTAGACGTGTTTTGTGTTGTGTCTCTTCGAACCCTTCATCTAACAAAAACTATGATAATTTTTGCATTATTTATCAACAAAAAAGTTAATTTTTACCAAATGATTTGAATCTGAAAATCAAATATTTGACTCAAATAAAAAAAAAAAACCAAATCAAATCAAGTCAAATCACTGAGGTAGGCAAATCAAATCAAATCAGCAAATCATCAAATCAGCTAATTTTGATTTGTTTCAAATATTCGAATACTCAAATATTCGAGTCAGCCGTGATTTGCCCCCATCTCTGCTTAGTAGTACACAAATCCTGGTTAATATAGATTATGTTTCAGTTGAGCAGGCGCGGGTTGTTGCACGCTGTTTATTGATCGTAGCTATCTCATCTTACTATTTCGTCAGTAAATAATTTAATGGTAATCAAAGTCAGTAGTTTCATTGGAATAATTATCAAGTATTAACTAAAACTTTACTGGCTGATAAGAACAATTATTTGTCTTGGTATGGCTTCTACTAGCAACAACAACTACAAGTTTAAGAGAACTGCTAGGATGTGTGAGGGCTGTGGGTTCGTCCACAGTGGAGCCTGTCTGATTAATAATGATAATAATAGTGTGAGCAACGCTGGTACTCAGACTACTGACAACAGTAGTAGTAGTTGTGGAACAGCAAGTCGTTCACATACCAAAGTCACAATCATACCCACACCTGCCAAATGCAGCTCTTCACATATCTGTAAGTGTCACTTGTAATAATAATAAATAATAATAATATTATCATCATCATAAGTTAGTGCATTCAGTAATAATTGTTATTATTTTTTTTTATTATAGCAAGTGCAACCTAGTTATTACACTCTTTTATGAAGCTTGATGCTATCAATTATTATCATTGTGACAAACTACATTAGTCAATATTATTTGTTGATCAAAACATTATCCAAGAATGATAATAAAAAATAACGATAAGTTTTTTTAGTTTTCAATATTTTTTATTATACATAATGGTTTTAATGATACTAGTGTTAGCCCCACAACATTGGTATAACATTCAACTTAATTTCATGATAAATGATCATAAAGTTAAAAGTTTTTTTCTGTTACGCACTGTTGTTGCTCGTTGCATTGCTGTTTTGACGTTAGTAGTAATATATGAGCAGATCTCCCTACCAAGTGTTTTTTTGTGGATCTGGCCTGGGGGGTTATGCAATGAGTTACGACGTTGGGTGAATTCGCCGAGTTTATATTGTATTTTATTTGAGGGGCATTTGAGTGGCATTTGAGTGGCATTTAAGTGGCATTTGAGTTTTGATTATTTTTTTACTTAATTTGAACTCATATGGCAGATAGATTTTGAATGTATGGCATTTAAGTTTTGATAATTTTTTTACATAATTCGAACTCATATGGCATCTTGAGAGAGAGGAGAGAGAGGAGAGAGAGAGAGGAGTTTTATCTACATTGAATAAATATATTGATCAAAAATGAAACATTATAAGATTATATACATTGATTACATAATAAGTAGGGAAAATCTTCCTATATAATATAGCTAGAGTCAGTAAATACTAAGTAATACAAAGCACTACAACTTGTAATGACAATCAATGCATACATACATACATATGGTATCTTGAGAGAAAGAGAGAGGAGAGAGATTTTTTAGTTTTCTATACATTCATGTATATATGGTTAATTATGTACATATTTATGGGTATATTTATATCTACATAGAGAGAGGAGAGAGGAGAGTGGGTATATTTATATCTACATAGAGAGAGGAGAGAGGAGATCTATCTACATTGAATAAATATATTGATCAAAAATGAATCATTGTATGATTATATACATTTATTACATAATAAGTAGGGAAAATCTTCCTATATAATATAGCTAGAGTCAGTAAATACGCATATGTCCATATTCATGTACATGTGCATAAATGGACATGAATAGGTACATGTCCATATTCATGTCCATATTCATGTCCATATTCATGTCCATATTCATGTCCATATTCATGTCCATATTCATGTCCATTTATGTACATGTCCATATTCATGTCCATTTATGTGCATACCTATGTTCATATTTATGTACATGCGCATGTCCAAATTCATGTCCATATTAACATTTTATAGCTATGTACAGAGGAGAGAGAAGAGAGAGAGATTTTTTAGTTTTTTATACAACCATGTATATAAGGATAATTATGTACATATTTATGGATATATTTATATCTAGATTGAATAATATACATTTATGACATAATAACTATATTGAATGCTATAAAATATGTTGGAAAATCACCAAATTAGTCCTCTAGATGGTTAAAATTTACAGTATTTGGGAAATAACTGCAAGAGAGGAGAGAGGAGTATTTGGTAGAGGAGAGAGGAGGCTTCAAAAAGAGCTACAAATAACTAATCAGTACACAACTCAGTTTATTAGGTAGTAGCGCTTCAAGGAGGTACAAACACTGATTGCTGACAAACAACAAATTTTAATGCAGATTGGGAGAGGTAGCTTTTTTTAGACCCTATAATCATCCTGATTGCACAGGTTTTAATATCAATACAAAATGAATCTTCCGCCTTTAAAATATGATAAACGTTATTTTGCTATACCATAAGAGGAGTATCATAGTTTGATGGAAAAGATCAGTGGGGCTAAATCAACCGACCAAGACAAGTTTGCGTCATCATTGTATGACAACCCGACAAAAGACAAAATGGTGAGAGATATCGAGAAAATCCAAAATATTTTGGTTGAAACGAATGAAATAGTAATGGGAATCAAAAACGAGTTGCTTGAGCGCAAAAAGACAAATGAAAATGTTCAAAGCACAAAAACCTATCGGAGTGATGTTGGAAAGATTAGGGGAGAGTACAAGCAACCAAAGAGCTGGAGCTCTGCTAAAACACCAAAGCTCTCACCATCATCGTTTGATAGAAACACAATTGACGATGATAGCAATAGAGATTCGGAGAGAATGATGCAACAATTAGAAGAGTTTAAAAAGAAAGTATCCGACATGACAGCTAGTAAAGACAATCAAGCGTTAGGTGTAAAAATATTGTATCAATTGAGAGATTCTGGAAAATACGATCTGGATACTGACAGGATAAAACTCAAGGGAAGATGGCTTAGCGCTAAGCTATCAAAGAATTTGTTGCAAGATGTACTAACTGATAAAGACTCAATAAGATCAACAAAAGATAACTACAGTAGATTTAAAAGTCTGCTCACCACTCAAGGAATCACAACTGTCAGGAGATCCTCATGAAAAACTTATTTTAGCTACCTAGTTGTTAATTCAAACATCTTAGCAACAACTTATTAGCTCAAACATGACTTTGTTATACTATTTTTTTTGGTTAATGTCATTGTTGAAAAGTCTATGTTTATTGCTAATGCTTGCTAATACATTACTGCTTAATCTTTTATCCAACACCTACAATAATTCTTAGTAATAGTAGTGTAATGAGACTGAGTAATAATCTACACACACCTTGTTCACTCTGTATGCTGTAGTACATGTTAGTAGTAATATATGAGCAGATCTCCCTACCAAGTGTTTTTTTGTGGATTAGACCTTGGGGTTGTGGCAATGGGTTACGACGTTGGATGAATTCGCCGAGTTTATATTGTATTTTACTTGAGGGGTACTTGAGTGGCGTTTGAATGGCATTTAAGTGGCATTTGAGTTTTGATTATTTTTTTACTTAATTTGAACTCATATGACAGCTAGATTTTGAATGTATGGCATTCAAGTTTTGATAATTATTTTACATAACTCAAACTCATATGATATTTTGAGAGAGAGGAGAGAAGAATGAGGAGATATAACTACATTGAATCAATATATGATTATACACATTTATTACATAATAAGTAGGAAAATATTCTTGTATAATATAGCTAGAGTTAGTAAATACTAAGTAGTACAGAGCACTACAACTTGTAATGACAATCATGAATCAATGTGATTATATACATTTATTACATAATAAGTAGGAAAATATTCTTGTATAATATAGCTAGAGTTAGTAAATACTAAGTAGTACAGAGCACTACAACTTGTAATGACAAACAATATATAGTATTTTTTTTACAATGTAGTCATACAGAGCACTACAACTTGTAATGACAATCAATGCATAGTCTTTGGAGAGAGGGGAGAGGAGAGATGAGAGAGGAGAGAAGAGAGAGGAGAGAGAGGAGAGAGATTTTTTTTAGTTTTTTATACATTTATGTATATATGGATAATTATGTGCATATTTATGGATATATTTACATTTACATTGAATAATATACATTTATTACATAATAAGTATATTAAATGCTATAAAATATGTTGGAAAATCACCAAATTAGACCTCTAGATGGTTAAAATCTACAGTATTTGGGAAATAACTGCAAGAGAGGAGAGAAGAGTATTTGGTAGAGGAGAGAGTATGTTGAGAGAGAGGAGAGATAAAAAGAGGAGAGAGGAGAGAGGAGATATATCTACATTGAATAAATACAGTGATTAAAAATGAAACAATATGTGAATATATACATTTATTGTGTAATAAGTAGGGAAAATCTCATACAATATAGCTAGAGTCAGTAAATATTAAATAATACAAACTTAGGAAGGAAGACTTCTGTTCTATGTACTTTTGATTCCATAATGAACTAAAATGAAAAGTTATGTATTAGTATAGAATGGTTAAACAGAAATTTAAAACAACTACAAACTCTTACTAAATAGTACTTTTTTATTAATTATTACCTTGTCATCAAAAATTGACTGTTAATCAGATGTTTTTGTAGCTTTTCGTGTCTTACGTTGTTGAGTCCTTACCCTTCTAGCTTGTCTTTGAGCGGACTGTCGCTGCATGTTTCTTCTTTTTAGAGCAAGTTCTTTACGAGCACACTCGATAGAAATTGGTGTGTTTACCTGTTGTAGTTGATATTGTCGTTGTTGTAATACGTAATGTAATCTCTGAATGTCTGATGTAACATCATTCCCTAAGAGCTTTAATGTTAGAAAAGATTCAGTTCGAAAACTATTTAGCTGCTCTATCAAGTCTTTCTGTATGAATTTACAATTGTTTGAGATAATTCGCACTCTCTCTTCAATTTTCTTATTGCATATGTTTTGTAGAAGTATCAAGTCCTCTTGAGTCAAAGATTTAGGCTGAGTTTCTGATTCTGTGTTGTTAACTATTTCCATTTTTTGTCATTGAATCTGAAAAAAAACAAAAAAAACAGATGATTAATTTTGTTCAGTTGTTTTAGTATAATAAATAATATATGAGTAAAAACTGTAATTTATTAAGTTTTTACCTTGATGCTCTTCTAATAGCTGTAGTAGATATTGCTTCTCTGATAGCTGTTGTAGAACTGGATGCTTTCTGTGTGAAAACTATGGCTCTTATATAGCTAAAGTTGTACTGATTAAACCCTATGAACACCATCTCGTGTCAATCTCTATGAATCAACATTTGTTCACGCGAAGGAAGGTCAATGCTTTCGCGGGAATAAATAAATAATTTTCACGCGAATACAAACCAATGCTTTCGCGGGAATAAATAAGTTATTTTCACGCGAATGGAAACCGTTGCTTTCGCGGGAATAAATAATTTATTTTCACGCGAATAGAAACCAATTCTTTCGCGGGAATAAATAATTTATTTTCACACGAATAGAAACCAATGCTTTCGCGGGAATAAATGATTTTATTTCCCGCGGATGAAAGTCAATGTTGTCGCGGGAATAAATACTTTATTTTCACGCGAATACAAAGCGTTGCTTTCGCGGGAATAAATATTTTATTTTCACGCGAATAGAAACCAATGCTTGCGCGGGAATAAATGATTTTATTTCCCGCGGATGAAAGTCAATGTTGTCGCGGGAATAAATACTTTATTTTCATGCGAATACAAACCGTTGCCTTCGCGTGAAAATAAAATATTTATTCCCGCGAAAGCATGGTTTCTATTCGCGTGAAAATAAATTATTTATTCCCGCGAAAGCAACGGTTTGTATTCGCGTGAAAATAAAGTATTTATTCCCGCGAAAGCAACGGTTTCCATTCGCGTGAAAACAAAGTATTTATTCCCGCGACAACATTGACTTTCATCCGCGGGAAATAAAATCATTTATTCCCCGCGAAAGCATTGGTTTCTATTCGCGTGAAAATAAAATATTTATTCCCGCGAAGCAACGGTTTCCATTGCGGGAAATTAAATCATTTATTCCCGCGAAGGCAACAGTTTGCATTCGTGTGAAAATAAAGTACTTATTCCCGCGAAAGAATTGGTTTTCTATTCGCGTGAAAATAAATTATTTATTCCCGCGAAAGCATTGGTTTCTATTCATGTGAAAATAATTCATTTATTCCCGCGAAACCATTGACTTTCCTTCGCGTGAACAAATGTTGATTCATAGAGATTGACACGTGATGGTGTTCATAGGGTTTAATCAGTACAACTTTAGCTATATAAGAGCCATCGTTTTCACACAGAAAGCATCCAGTTCTACAGCGACTAACAGAGGAGCAACATCTACTACAGCTATTAGGAGAGCAACAAGGTAAGAAGCACTAAAATAATTATTTGTTTTTTAATTAATTGAAACATCTAGGTTTTTGAATCTTAGTTTTTAAAAACAATCTTTTAATAAAACAATAATTTCAGTATATTTACATCATTAAACTAAGTTCTTTTACTTTTTGCAGGTATGATGACATCACACTCCAAAGCACTTCCTAAGCTCCATATTGAACCAATCACAGCTACCAACAACACTAACGCTATTTCCACTACAACCATCATTTCCACCGCCAACGGCATTCACATTGATGATAGAAGATCCAATCCTAACACCTTTAATGATACATCTTCTCGCTCAAACACCATGCTCATGCTGATATAGCAATGGAACCATCTGTAGTTTCAGCTGACTCTCCTTGAGTCCCACACCGGACTACACATATCTGCATGAGAACAGTGAAGTCAAACGAACGGAGGATATCAAAAAACCGATAGTGACATTATCTCAAGCTTCAATTTCCTTTTTATTCAGCAACTGCAAGAATAATACCGCAAACAAACTTAGAGAGTTTGAATTGCTCGAGATGGGTGGAATAATGACAGGAGCTATGCAGAAAGGAATGTTGGAAATCGGAAATTTTGTGAGTTTGTTGGATTTTACCAATTCCTACGATATTGGAGGGTTTTCGATGTTAATTACGTGAAGAGTTATGGTATATTGGACTATGAATATGTTTTAAAAAACAATCACCGAATTCGAGTCAAGTCACTGATTGACAAGAACTTACGATGGAGCTTACAGGAACTTGATCCCGGCTCTTCACAAATCGTAGTGTATATGGAAAGCTAGAAGAAAATCAACCCGATCTACGTATTGTAGGAGATAATCATCATCATCAAGGGCTAAAACAACGAGTTATAGCCAAAATCTTGAGAAAAAAATCATTGAAACAGTTGCAAGCATACTTTGATATCATCACTTTCGATAATATTCCTGTCAACACTTCTGACATTCACTAGACTTTCAGTTTGGAAAAAATTTGAAGTCGAAGCAGCGAAAACGAAAACAAGATACATCGCCTTTACGTATCACTCACACTGTCACTTACAGATACATGATGATGACGGATCTTTGATGACTGGGAAGATTGTTGTCCCCTCCTGAGAACGTTTTTGAAGATCAAAAATCATGAATGCGGTATGATCCACTATAAAAGTACGATGACAACTGAAAGCGGCACAAAGAAACACATTCTCACGATTCTGAGTGTTGAAGAAGCTTTGATGCTTCTATCTACTTCAAGTGAAAAAGAAGGAATAGCTTTCAGACTTTCTCTATTTGACGATGCTGAGCTGATGAAAAGTTATGATGATGATGTTGCCGCTGGATGATGCTGCTGATGATGATGATGATGATGATGATGACAATGATAACATTGATGCTTATACTGATGAAGAAGATGATAATATGACGGATGATGACTCTGAGAACAAAAAATTTGAGGAAAAAGATGAAGTTGTCGACAATGATAGTGAGAAAAGCAATGAAGATGACAAACACATTTCAAGCGAAGCTAGCAGGATTTCAATATCGGAAATTTAATTAAGGTATGTTAATCTTCACTAGTAATAAGTAACTACTAATAGCCGTATTTTTCACCATAGTATAATGTAGTTGTTATAACGACATCTATGTATGCTTTTAGATAGAATACGTGTACAAGTGAATGACCGTCGACTCGCCAAAATCTATCAGCAACAACTCATAAACATTAAATTACATATTATTTGTATTGTGCAATAATTTGTATATATTTAGTGTAATAAAGTATTTTATCCATATTTAACATTGGGTAATTTAGCCAATTTGTAAAACTTTCGGGGTTACAACTCTAAAATGTTACAAAATTTCAATGTTCCGACACAAAAATAAATATTTCAAGTTATCGTCTCATTTTTCAAAAATGTTAAGACAACTCCCATTTATAATTTCTAAACTTCGTTTTTTGAAAAAATATGTAAAAGTTGTCGGCACATTGTGTCCAAAATGGTAAGACAACTCCGCTTTTGCACAAAAATTGTGAAAATGTTTTATAATTTGTTTGAGAAACCAAAACAGTAGAAGACTTTTTTACAACCACAAGCATTACTTTAGGTTTTACAGTTTTGTGAATTGGGGTGTTGATAGTTTGTCACGATATGACATAATAATTAAGTAATTACAGTCTTTTTCATAACATGCTATAGGATTCAGTAATACAGATGTGAAATTTACTGTTTCATCACTTGGATGCAGTTTGAAGGTAGTTGATGTAATATTTATTTTGTAATATTATGCAAAGTAATACAGGTAAGGAATGAAGCGTATGGAGTTTTCAACCACAAAACAAACAAAAATAATACATTAGGTAAACTAATGACAGAACAATTCTACATGAAGTGTATACATTGATAAGTATTCATAAAAAACACAGACTATTGTCTGTATATATAATATATATATAGAGAGTATTTATAAAAAAAACATCCTATTCACTATATATTTTGTGGTAAGAAATTATAAAATAGGGTAGTTGCATAAGACCTATTCCAGAGCCATGATAATAATAAAAATATAGTGAAATAAAAATTTTAAAACTCACCTAAGAGTGCAGTTAATACAAGAATTTCTTCTTGAGAAAAATCTGAATTTTTTTTGCATTTTCTGTCTAATAGACGCTAATTTCAATTTAACACAATCATTAAAACCCTTTTTTTTTCAGTCCATCTTTTATATTCAAAATTAATTTCAGTGAAGTTATATCAATCTTTGGCTTTGTTTTAAATCTACTTGAGTTTGTGGGTTATCTGTTGTATTAGCTTCTAAAACACTGGTTTTTGGACTGCACTGTGAACTAGCAACAGAAATTAAGTCATTATTACTTTCTTCAGGTTTCTGAAAATCAGAATCTGAAGATATAAGTGCTCTCATTTTTTTACGCTGGGTTTTAAGTAAAAGCTTTGATCTCCAGCAACCGGTTTTTTAGCTATTGCCAACCATTTACACCCTAATCCCTCAAAATCTAAATCGATGTTTCCAGAAAAATAACCTTCTATTGGATAGAGATATACTAACATAAAATTTTTGGGAACAGTAATGTTCATAACTAACTCAGAATATTTTTATTAATAAATTAAAACAAAATTATCATAACTAGCAATATCAACCAACAAAAAACATTTTAGTTTTCAAAATACAAGTATGTTGCTGGAGTTCTCTCAAGTTGTATGTGATTTTCCGCATAAACAATAAAAAATAAACAAGTGAGCAAAAAAATGTCTTGAAAGAACTCGGCCAGGCTCATGCATCTTCCCTAATTTAAACTTCTTACCACAAAATATACACGGAATACTGTCTTTTTTTTTCTTTCAGTGCTTCGCTCAGAGTTTTTGTACAATACGATATCAATAGCAACGAAAGCACTGAAAGAAAATATCTTGTGTTTTTGTTATCGATATCTACAAGCAAAATAAACAAATTCTCATTATATATATATATATAGATAACTGTCTTGAGTATGGTATATGTATATAAAGATAACGCGTATCACTTACACTTGAAGCACTCCTTATCATCTTTTATCTCTCCATCTATAATACTGCTCCTTCTGTACTGCTCTAGCTGCAGGTCTCTGCTTGAACTAAAATAGAAAATATGAATGTAATTATGTTAGTTTTTGAAAAAATTTATTAAAATTGAATGAGTATGTAGTAAATAATATTTTTATCATACTTACATTCAAATGTGTGACGATCATAGGAGAGAAATGTTTCATCTTTTCCTACATAACATGCGCTTGCAATGAATCGTGTAGATGTTTTCTCTACAAAAATAACGTCGTAAATGTAGAGTCGTTATTATTTTACCTACAGAAAAATTTACATTTTTCATAATACAGAAAAATACTTACTCATAGCAATGTGCGCGGTAGGCTTGGTCTTTTTTGGCTTCTCCGTTTCCTTAAAACATTCGTCCAACCATCTCATTGTTTCATCATCGGTAGAGCTTAATAAAGCAATAAAACAAGATTGTGATTAATTAAAAACTCTATATAATACAGTTGAATAATAAAGTTTCAATAATATACTTACATGGTACTGAATCTATTTCGTCTATATTTATCTCTAATGCATCATTTGAGGATGTAGACCTACAAGTAATATATATATATATATACATTTGTATAAATTTATAAATGTAACTGCAACAAAATTGTAAAAGATAGTATAAATAACTTACTCATTTGTTGTAGGGATATTGCTAGCCATTGTTGTTTTGCAGATGTGTAGATGTTGCAGATGATGAAGTATAAATGAAAACTGATACTGTTTAAAACAAATAGTTTCTCTTATATACAAAACATTGAAGTCATTTATCAAGATTAATTTGTAGACTGATTTTCTGATTATTACTATGATAAATGATATTGTTTTTTAAAAAAGTGGAAGACGATTAGGAAGTTGGTTAAAAAAATAGGAAGATAAGAGATTAAATAGTTTAATAAGCTTACCCACCCACAAACACTCCCTGTAAACTGTCTTTCCATCTAGCTAAAATTTTTGAATGTAGAGCGTTGGATAAACAAATTTTACAACCTCTTTTAAATATAACTAGCTAGGATGACAACTTACATTTCATTTGAATGACAACTCACATCCTTCAAACATATTTTTATAGCAACAATTTTCATATAGACACATCAACAGCAAAACAATGATGCGGTGTAGTTCCATCTTTATATCATCAGACAGTAAATTAATATGTGAGAGCTTCAATTATAGTTTACACCATTAAGCGTGAGTTCGGAATGTAATAAAATACTTTACAGGTACTGATAGCATTTAATAACTAGTTCAATTGCAGTTTATTGATATACTCTACTATAACACACACTACCACAACAATCATATAGACACATCATCAGCAAAACAATGATGTAGTGTAGCTCCATCTTTATATCATCAGACAGTAAATTAAAATGTGAGAGCTCCAATTATAGTTTACAACATTAAGTATGAGTTAGGAATGTAATAAACACTTCAAAGATATCTGATAGCATTTAAATATGCATATGTAACATATAACTCTTGATTTATTAGACCAAAACAGCTTCCTAAAAATAGAAAATATACTATGTATGTTGAAACATTATTTGTATTTCACACAAAAAACCAATGAGATATTTTAAAAAAAAGTAACAGTCTAACTAATAAAACAAGTGGATAAAGTCATGCTTTGCTCATGTTTTTTAGATGATAGCGGAGATACCTAGGATTAAAAGTAAAACCACCAAATCCGTTTTGGTGGAAGGCTGTATCTATATTAACTAATATGTAATGAAACAATAAAAAACAGGAGATAGATGCAATCAAGTTCTCTTCCTTTTTAGGTTGAATTCGACCTATAATTCCATCATCTATGGATGTTTGTTGTTTTTGTTTTAAATAGAAATAGCATGATAATAAATAGTGCTTAGGTGTAACTAATGACTTTTCTCGAGCGACACACTGATATTAAACAGATCAAAACATAGGATTAAGCGAGATGATGATTAATGTCTTTTCTGGAATGAGTTTATTAGTAAAATGACACTTGCGGGGCACTTGCGTTATATTATAATTAATTACTTTTTAACAAATGAACTGGTAACATTACGTCGACTGAAATAATACCTAAAACGTCTCGCATAAATTTTGATCTGACTGAAAATGGACTGAAAACCTTCAAGGTGCGTAAAAATTATCGTAACTCGCTATAGCGGATATTCTAAGAAATATTATTTTCTCGTTGGTAACTTGACGTAAAATATTTTGTAACGGATGTCACACGATCTCAATCGATTTTTTTTCAACTAAACACTTAGTTACTCGTAAACATTTGATACTCGCTTGATTTCTTTGATAACAGTAATATCCCAATTGTGTTTATCGTAAATATTCAAAAACGGATATTGCGCGTTTCAGTTGGTTTTTCCTACTGAATCACCTAGTTACGCGTAAATATTTGAAATGCGTGTTTCAGTTGGTTTTTTCCTACTAAATCGCTTAGTACTCGTAAACATTTGAAAATTGTTTGATTTTTTCGCTGATAAAACTGTTGCAAGTATCTTTTACCAAATATTACCGTGATTTTCAATCAGTTTTCCTTACTAGATTACTTAATTACTCACCAACATCCATAATTGTTTTTATTAATCATTGTTGCAAAGCAATGTTGTATTTAAATAATATTACTACGTTTCCAACCAATTT
>CALYOO010000470.1:0-30314 GCA_945261195.1 Cryptosula pallasiana
AATACTCAATCCACCAATCTAAATCATCCTACAAACCGTAACATAAACAATCCATGCACAATAAATACTTAGCTAATCGTACAATTACAAACAAACCTAAAACCAATAAACTGGTGAGCAAAAAAAGTACCTTTCAGGTTCTCATGGTAACTGGTGCCAACAAAAATACATTTGGAACCAGGATAACCTTCTTGTCCTTAGACACCATAACAGAGATCTGCCTTTTACATTAGTACTTGTAACAGTGGTGCGGTTTGAAACAGTATGGTGGAAGGCAGTGTCTGTGGATCAGTGACACTCTCCTGTGCTGAACAGAGTTACCAGCAAAAAACTGGTTATCCTGTTACTAACACCTAATTAGTCAACAAATCCAGTTTGTTACTAAACATCTTGCAGGGCGGGTAACAAACAACTCCTAGGACCTGTATTGTGCTGTTTGCAGGGTCAGTGCTAACCATTTACAGGGCCCCTATCATGCACCTTGCTTGCCCGTATTGTGCCGATTGGGAGGGCTGGTATCAAACACCTTGCAAGGCCCCTTTCAAGCACCTTGCAGGGCCCGTATTGAGCACCTCGTAGGACCTGTCTTGGACCTTTGAAGGGTTGATATGGGGTACTACTTGGCCGGCATAAAACTTGCTGCCCTAGACTAAAATCATGAAGTTAGCTGTGAAGCCTCACAAAGTCAAGCCTGGGAAATGTCTACCTTCACACTCAAATAAAGGTGAGCCTGATTGAATTTTTAATTCTGTTTTTTGCAACATAAAATAGTTTTATAATTATGATATCATTGCTGACAGCATTGTAAACTTTTACCGCCAGTGCAAAATGCCAATTGGAAATAGATTAATGGATACAACTGTTTGCTTTATTCTTAGTTACAGGGAGATATGAAACAGACTTAAATGAAAAAAAACTGTTGTTTTTCAAAATACTTTAATAAAAATTTCTGTTCCCATTGTTTACTTTCCAGGCATGCTTATTGATTATTTAACTTGACAATGCAGACGATGAGTAGTGGTAAAAACTATGATGTTCTATTACTTTAATTTGTCAGCACCAACCTTTACCTGATAGCGACGGGTAAGATTGCAATGAAGAGGACGAAAGCAAGAAATATCAGTGAATAGGTGACCGACTTCCAAGTTTCCACTTTTTCTGAAGCAATTTCATAATAGAAAGTTCTTTTTTCACTTCATGGCTATTCAACGTTTAATCGGTTATAGAGTTTTCAATGCGAATATCACATTGCTTATAAAACCTTTACCACATAATTGCATTTAAATCCCTTCGACTACTGATTTACCACAATTACCTGAACATATAGCTGTTTCCACCCATTGGCCACCTCTGCATTTCCAGACAGGCCTACTACCCCAGAGCTTTAACTGGTTCTAGAGGTTCTTCACAAGTTAATCCGTACTCTCTATCATTTTCAACTATGGAAGTTTTCCCAGGAACTAATAAATGGTAGTCCTCCAAGTTGACCAACACATTCATGATTATCTATGTAAAATGAAAAACTGACCTGTAGTTTTGTTGCTGTTATCAACTAAAGGTAAAAGTTGGTTGTTCTTTCAGGTTTTGCACCATAAGCATACTGCCAATAAATATTACTCCACAAATCACTGGGCCTTAGGATACATGTCACACACACAGTGAGTTGTTGCACACCTATCAAGACGGATATTTCTGTAGATTCACTTGTCAAGTTTTGTTGAGTTGCAACTACATAAGACTTGTAGTGACCTTGATCTAATGGAGCGCTGGTAGTGATGTTATGTGTGTAGGTATATAACCTTTGTGGATTGCCAGTGTGGTTTGGTTTAATTATATAAGGTCCCAAACACAATGAATCAGCATCGAAAAACTGCAAAGCAAACCAATCTGCTATTTCTGGGGAGGACCAAGTACTTGAGATAACGTGTCCTGAGAAAGAAGGGTCGACCTTGACTTCAAGACCTGACGGTTTGAATGGCCCTTAAAACAAAATAAATCAAGCAACACTGAGTTTCAAATACAGTTTTGCATTCAACAGTTTTATTTGAGATATTTGCTGACTCTACAGATACGCAGCAGAGCATTTATTTCACAGATCAATTCTATCAACATGCGTTTTGTTCGTGGCACTTTGAATACTTATTTTAAAGTAATTTACGAAAAAAAACGCTGCAATTCCCTCACCATGAAAAACTAACTGCTTTATCTTTCTGTCAATTACTTGGACACAAGAAACTTTCTGAGCTAGAGTCTTAAATGGACAGCATATACTGTCTATACAGTATACTATCTCTACATAGCTATAATGAACACAAAGGGAAAATTGAATGCATTTCCAAAGCCCCAGATTCATTCGGTCTTAAAGTGATGCTATTTGAACAAAAACGTCAATTTTAAAAACGAAGAACGGCCATTTCGAACAATTTGCAGTCAAAGTCTCTCAACTCTCCTTGAAAAAATAATAATGGCGTCTAGTTTAACTTAACAGAGCAGGAACTGGAATTAAATAATTCATTTCAAACCGAGCAGAATCTATCATCAATTACAATTAGAAACCTGATAACAAAAAAGGTTTGCTCAAACGAGTTTAGCATGGTAAAATGCAAATTGTGGTTACGATCAATATTAAAGGGTACCATGAAGTTTTTTAATAATGATCGAAGTCATGAGCGGAATATACCAAGCAAATGATGCTGTTTAATTCAACCCACTTCAAACAGGTTAGAGGAGATAAGTCCAAATATGTAATCATGTAGATTTGTAATACTACGCTTTCATTATTAAATAAAACAAATCTGCTTTCATGTATGTATAATGATGACTATAAATTTATAATACGCACAACCATTATTGCCCATGATCATGATTACTGTTAGTATAGTTTGTATTACTGACTTTGTTTGATGTGGTGAAATCATGATTTCACTTTGCTCCATAATTTCCATAAAAAGTATGTATATCATAATAATGTAATGGATTTTACATAGAATGGCAACTGCGCTGTCTAGTTGCAGGTGTCACTTGCTGGTTGTCCTAGTTAGTAAAGCATATTATTGACTACACAGGTAGTGGGTCACTTGCATGCGCTAGCTTAACATGCTTGGGCTTGCTCAGTTGATAGCTATGTTGGCTGCGGTTTAAGACAGTCAATGTATGCTAGGGAATTCCCCCTACGACTACTGATGACAAGCGATGGAGTTGAACTGAAAAGCTGACCTATTGTTAATGCCCAGTTTAAACTGCATGCAATTAACTGCTTATCAATAAGCGAGGTGATTACTCATGCAGTGGCGTAACTTTGAAAGAAATGTTGGGGAGGCAAGGGATGGGTGGGGTGGGGGGTGGGTGCGGGGCTCGGGAGCCCCCTTCGCGCTGGAGCCCTGCGCTAGCGGAGTTTTTTTTGCAAAGTTGACTCCAAGAAGGGGTTGAGAGCACATTTGAGAGTGCAGGTAGAGCAATTAACAAATGAGAAAAGATAAGCATGAACAATTCTTGTTTTAGTTTTGAATCACAACAATCATTTTGATGGCATATCTTTCTTTTTATAAATGAATAATGAGTATTGTTGTATATTCAGATCAAATTAATAGCTACAGTAGTGAAGGTATGGTACATCACGACTGATATTAACTTGCACACTAGTTGGAAGTATACATTGAGAAGTAGTTCTTTCAGTTAGTTCCTAGGAATTCTACTCGCCCAATGTTGGTTGTGTCTGATATATAAGCTCACAATATCATTTGGCTTTAATGTGTCCAGTCTCCTCCTGATACACATGGAGACAATCAATAAATTCAAACGCTCATCACAGAGCGGAGATATGTTTTCAACCTGCGAAATGTGAAAATGGACCGTTCAGTAACAGCATTTGTTGCAGGCAAAACAACCGAAAGGCATAGAGAGGTTTTCACTTGACTATACAGCGAATGCACTTGAGGGTGGCTCTGAAACCATTTTACTATGTCAGATAGACAGGTGAACTCACTTTCAACGAAGCTGCTTGACACATCCAGTTGTGATGTGTAGAGAGTAGAATAAAAAAGTACTTGTGACGAACAAAAAAAATGTTTGATAATCATAGTAAAAAATATTCACAATATTGTTAATGATTAATGAGATCTGCATTAAAACACCCCATTGAAAAAGAGTGACACAGTACTAATACTCTGCTGATTACCAGATAATATTTATTATTGTTACTATTTATACAGTTGGTAAAATTTTAGATAAAAGACCATAAAAAAATACTATTGCTACTACGGAAAACACTGAATATTGTTAAATGATGCAAGAAATAAATAATTAATATTTCTGTTAGTTATACTTTTTTCAGTAAGCTCTCTGATTATTATTATTTATTGCAGTGATCGCCAATTTTTCCAATAAAACTTCATGTGAATTGGTTTTGGCAAATAATGGTATTAATTATATAGCATTGTTTTACTCATCATAATGATAATAATAATAATAATAATAATTAAGACCATCTTATTAGTGTAAATATTATTATTATGATGACAATGACAACTAAAAAGTTATCAATCATTAATAATTATAATAATTATTAATGATTGATAACTTTTAAAAACAAATAAAAAATAATAACAATAATCATTATTGTTATTTGTTTTTTAAATGGGTAATACTGATCAATGCTACAAGAATGGTTGAGGCAAAAGCTGCATATATACTGAAGTGGATCAGCTAAGTCACTCACGTGCATAGTGAAAAATAATTTGTAATACTGCTCTGCTGAAAACTCGTGTTGATTGACGATGATGCTCTCTTTCTAAAATACCGGTGGCCAGTATGAGAGGTGATGATTGCCATTGGTTGATTTCAAATTCAGTGATTCCATTTTGTATTTATCCATCTGGGAAATTCCAAATTTATTTCATTACTAAAGGTGTTGTTATCGTACAAGCCGATTAGCTATAAATGTATATGTAACTAATAAAAAAATTTTTTTCTGTTGAAGAGCCATTGGGGCGGCGATGCCGTCCTGCCGTCCCTAAAGTTACACCCTTGTGACATGTTTTATAAAGTTTGTAATGTAGTTCGGGCTGAATTTCATAGCCAATCAGCATATTATTTCAACTGTTTTATTTGCGCGTATACTTTGCAAATTTATGGGCAATAGCCCGGAGAGGCAGAGCTAATGTAGACATTTTACAAGAAGGTTAACTGTCCGTGTTTCTCAATTAAAATAAAAGCGGTTATTACTTGAATTGCTAGTAATTCAGTTGACATGTCGCCTGATTAGTTATCTGTCTGCTGGGACATTGCGGAACACTTTTATTTATATACGGGTACCGACAGAGAAACCGACTGTTTGGATAGTTAATGACATTGTGAGTGAAGCTGACTGTAGTAGTTTTTGCACCTTCTACTGCGATGCAACGGTATCACTCTGAAACTGTTTGCTATAATTCGGAGTCCACTCCGAATGAACGTTATCAACTTCCTGGGGTCCTCGACCCAGACACACAACAACTGAGTTACACGAATAATACTTTATTTACTAACTCCATTTAGCAATAAAATACAAGATACTTAGCAAGATCCTCAAGACTTCTGCTTCAAATGTACAAGCAAAGCTCCTTTTATAGGCGAAGCGGAGGAAAGTTCGCCCCCTTATTAGGGTGAACCAATCATACAGTATAACAGTAAACACACAACAATCAACACATACAGTACAAATTTGTTCACAAGGTCAGCCAAGGATATCAGCAAGCACAGGTCAAAGTGTGCTGGGCATCTTTTCCCGCTCTTTTTCCTTGCCTGGCATTCTTTCACTCCTTATTAGGGCGTCTTGGTACTTTTCCACTCCTTATTAGGGCATCTATCACTTAGCCTGCTCTCCAAGCCACTGTACTCTGTTCAGCTGCTTTCTGAGGTGGGCATCAAGCCCTATAGGCCCAAGGCTAACCTTACCAACCCCATTGTATACTGGCCCGGGGTAGCTGACTCGGGGTAGACCCAGGTCAGTCCGGGGTAGGTTATATATGATATATAGGGTCTATAAAGGGCCGTGGTCCTCATATCCATTGTCGTCGGAGAATTTGTACCAAGACGGAAGGGGAAAGGATCAGGGGTTGAGTCTAACTTATTGGTTTACAGGACAAGGGGTGAAAGGTGGTCACTTCTGCTGGGTATGGGTACTGTAGGGAGACTTCTCAGACAATGACTATAGATTGCGTGTGTGGAAGGGGGTGGGGGAATAAGGGAGGATTTCTGAGTGGCCTCTGGTTGATAATGTATAGACGGGGGAAAGTCTGGAAACTCACTAAAACTCCTCAAGGAAGGGGCTGGCTCTCGAAGGGTTGACTTTGCAGGTTCTTCATGAATTTCATCATGTAGAACCCATCTGCAATTAGTCACGTTTGTTTCTTTCGGACTAAAACACATAGTAGTAGGCTCTGTGGTGGTTATGTCCAGTGACTGGTCCTCCTGGACACTAGAAAGGGGGTGGTACTCAGCTAGGTTAGCTTCCAGTAACAGACTAACGTCGTCTTCTTCTATTTGTAGATAGGAATTAATGCTTTCGGCTTTCACGTTATTAAGTAGGTATTCAGAAGCTTCAGGAGAAAGCAGCCTGTTCAGTGCAAGTGGCAAATGAAGAAAGGACTGAATTTATTTTTTCATTCGGCAGCAAACTGGTTTGTACTGGTTTGTGGGGGTGGTCTGGCATTGTAGTGGGGGAAAATGGAGGCGTCTTTAGTGGGTCTTGAGGTAGCAGAAAATCAGGGCTGGATGGAGATATTCAGCTTGGGGGTAGAGGACTTTCAGGCAAGTCGTTCAAGACTACGCACGGAGACGTGGGGTCTTCAGGCTTAGTGGTAAATGCTTTTACTTCTGCCAACAACCTCAATTTCACGTAGTATTGTTCCCTCCATACAGGTTCACCATTTGCAGCCACTTGGTGGCACCAGGGTTCACCATAGCATTAGGGGGCTCCCAAATTTTGCCTATGGCGGCCAGTAGGTGCTGGGGCTATGGTGTGGGGGACGGATGTGATAAGAGGAGGGAAAACTTCTGTAGGTGGCGCATGGCCTTTAGCTCGGCCAGTTATCGTCCGATTTGGACGTTTTTTGCTGCAGGTGTCAGGGGTTACTTCACCTGCAGGTTCCTATAGGCTAGGACTTGCTTCTCTTTCATCCACTAGCAGGGGAGGAGAAGAAAATACCAAGGGAAGTCTGGGGGTAGGGGTAACTCAAGGAGGGGGAGGAGAGCATTTTGGGGGAGTGGTGGAGGACTTCTTTGCCTCCGGGTGGCTGCATCACGCATATTGGGGTGGCGAGCTGGCTCCAGGGATGCGCGGGCTTGTCCGTATGGTTCAAGACAATATTTATACGGCTGGAGACGACTGCTCTTTTGCACTGAACGCTGCCCATGCCTGCCAATCAGGTAAGTATTATTGCTATAGGTCTTTTCTATCAGGTAAGGTCCGACAAACTGGGCTGAAGTTTTGGGTTTTCACTCTTCCATGTTCTCTTGTTTTCTAACCACACTTTGTTTCCCGCTTTAAATAGGGAGGGTTCCTCTCCTTCATCACCTCTAATCTGAATTTGTTCAATTCTGAGGGTATCGTGCACTTCTTCTAGTCTCTGCTGTAGTGCGAGGGCGTACTCATGCACTGGTACACACTCGCCTAAAGGGGGAATGCTAGGTCAGTTGGTTGGGCAGGCGAAGTTCTCTACCCAGCATAAGGAAGTTAGGCGTCTCCCACGTAGTGGAATGGGGGGTAGCATGAAACGCTCTCATTAGCTGGGGAAATTTCATGTCCCACTCTTTTGGCCGCCTCTTCAATAGGAGGGAACGCAGTGCATCTCCAAGCACCTGATTTTTGCGTTTCACAACTCCATTGGCTTGGGGGTGGTAGGGGGTAGTCCGAGTCTTTTTGACTCGCCACAAGGTGCAAAACTCACGAATGAGACTAGATTCAAACTGAACACCCTGATCTGTGTTCATTTTTCAGGCAGTCCAAGGTAACAAAACGCGTGCTCATCTAGGGCGGTGGCAACGACTGGGGCTGTAGCGTCAGGGAGGGGAAGGGCATCTTGCCAGCGGGTGAAGTGATCCGTTGAAACAATGATCCACTTGTAACCACGGTCTGTCTCTGGAAGAGGGCCGACTAAATCTACGGCCAATTTCCCCCACGGTCGTCTGGCATACATCCGTTGCCTAGTTGGGTTGGGTCTTGTTCCACCGTGTTTGGCTCGCTGACACGGCTCACAACTGTTGATTGCTCGTCGTACGTCAGCAGTCACGCCCGGCCAACACCAAGTACGTTGAGCCTTTTGAGGGTGTGTTGGATGCCTTGGTGGGCCATGGCGTGGGTTTCTCTGATAACCTTGCCTCTGAGACTGGGGGGGGGGACATACAGCACACCAGTGTGACCTACGTTGACCGGTTTTGTGTATCTCTAGGACACCATCTGGCCGGAGTTGCATGGAGTGTCAACATTTTTCTAGCAACCGTAACCCGTTGCTGCCTAGCTGTAACTGAGAGGGATCGATAGGAGAGTGAGCCTTGACGGCCCCGAATGTGACTGCCACGGGGTGACGGCCGGTCTTCTGGGCCTCTAATAAGTTTGTACCAGGGGGTAGGGGGCGGGACGAGCAACCGCATTTAGTTGGGGACTGGGTGCAACGGGGTTTGGAAAGATTGGAAAAGGGGAGTAAGGGAGGGGGTGGGAGAGTACGGACTATTTTATCTTTTGTAGGTCCGTCATCTCTAGCGTCTATGTGTCCAAATTGCTTGCAGTCATGGGAACAACGCCTAGTGAATCCGTGTGCATTTCCATGCAGGTGCCCACTAAAACGTTCAATTGTGAACTGGAACTCGGACGGTGTCTCGAGCCATCGAGCTACTAGGCTGGATGGTTCTTTCCTTTTGCATACCCACATGAGAGAGGCATGGTCTGTCCTGATCCAAAAGGTTTGTCCATAGAGGTAGGGTCGGAAGTGTTTGGTTGCTTTTACCACTGCTAGTAATTCTTTTCAAGTGAAGCAATAATTGCATTCAGAGGGACACAGGGTCTTACTACAGTAGGCGATTACTCGCTATTCACCATTCTGTATTTGAGAGAGGGCAGCTCCGGAGTCGTCGTCACTGGCATCGGTATCTAGGATGTATGGACTATTTGCATCGGGGTAGCCAAGGATGGGGGCAGCGAGCATTCCCGTCTCAAGCTGCCTCAAGCCTCTCTGATTGGGTTCCATTCCCAGGGGACGTCTTTGCAGGTGAGTTTAGTTATGGGTTTAGCTACGATGGAGAACCGTGGCAAGTACTGTCGGTAATACCGGATGATACCGAGGAATGCCTGCAACTTTTTCAGGGAGGTAGGGTTGAGCCAGTCTCGGACTGCTGCTTTTTTCTCAGGGTCTGTAGATACACCACATTCACTAACTACATGGCTTAAGTATCGAACTTGTGATTGCAAGAGTTCATACTTGTTTGGCTTTAGTTTGAGGTTGGCTGACTTTAGTCGTTGTAGCACTTTGGCTAGCCGGTGTAGGTGGGTGTGGAAATCGGGGCGGATGACGATACTATCATCCATGTACAAGAGGAGTGACTTCCAATGGAGACCATGGAGTACCCGTTCCATGAGCCGTTGGAAAGTGGCGGGGGCAGAGGTCAACCAAAAGAGAAGGGCGTTCTATTTGTACAGGCCATACCGGGTAGAGAAGGCGGACTTGTTGCTAGAGTCGGCGTCTAAGGGGACCTGCCAATATCCACTGACCAGGTCGCGAGTACTGAAGTAGCGGCTGCCTGACAGGGCGTCCAAGCTCTCGTCTAGCCGGGGAGGGGACAGGTGTCTTGCTGTGTCACCGCATTCAAACACCTGTAGTCGATGCGAAAGCACCAGGTGCCATCCTTCTTTTTCACTAACACCGCAGGGGAACTCCAGGAGCCAGTACTAGGCTCTATTAATCCTTTTTCCCAGCAGTTTGGTCACTTGTTCCTCCGCTTCGTTCTCTTTGTGGGGACCAAGTCTGTGGGGGTGCTGTCTGATAGGCTGAGTTCCAGGTTTCAAGGGGATGCTGTGCGCCACGAGGTCTGTGCGACCCATATCCTGGTCTCCTTTGCTAAACACTGACTCGTAAGAGTGTAGGAGTTGGGCTAACTGGAAAGCCTCTTGTGACGTGTGACAGCGTCTAGAGCTTGCAGGTATATTTCCTGCAAGTGTTCTGGCACAGGGGAGGAGAGGGGGAAAGTGGGCAGGGGGTAGAACCACTCTCTCTTGCAAGTAGCTCAATTTCGCTGGTTAGTACGCCAGTGTACTTGCCGATGGTCTCTCCAGCCTTGGGGTCCAGTGGTAAGTTAGTGGGGTTGAGGCAGAACACCAACATGTAGTGTTTAGCATTGGGAGTTGTGAGACTCGCGGCCAAGGGTGCGGAGTCCGGGGTACCTTCTACGATACCGAAGGAAAGATGGGCAAGGTGTGTGACTTTGCACGGCACTGTCATCTCCATGCGTGGGGTAATGTGGGTATCTCTTATCAATTGTGTGCCTGTGGTGAGCATCCTGCCCTGTTGGTCAGTGAATGCAAGTTCCTGACCATAGATTACAATGACCGATTGGTCGAACTTCACCTGACTCTGTTGAGCGGTCTGGAAGGGCATACCCAGGAGGGCAACCTCGTTTATCTGTCCTACCACAAAAGGTGGCTTCTGTCTTAATGTCCCGAAAACAAATGGGCAGGTGGACTGTACCAAGGAAGGGAATTTGTGATCCATCTGCTAAGATACTGTTGGAGTCTCTTTCTTGGAGGGAGTTTCGAGTGGCAGGAGACAACCAATTTAATAGGTACTGTGACATCAGATTGGTGGTGCACCCTGTGTAAATGAGTACCGATACTAACTTTCCTTCCACTCAGCCAGGTAGGAAATAGCTCGCCAGGAATCGGTGCTCTGGCGGAGGATGTAGGAGAGTTGCCCGCTTGACAGCTGAGGGCTTGGTGGCAGGGGAGCTTCATTCTCAAGTGCGAGACAGCCTTTTTCTCTGTTGGCAGGGTTGAGTGATGACGGGGTGTGTTTTGTTCAACTTCCTCTGTGGGGTAGTACACCTCCTGACCGTGATCGGCTTGAACAGCGGGGTGTTGCCTATGGGACGGGGTGCGTGTGCAGTGTGCAGTGGCATAGGAAAATGAACTGGCGAAGTCTCATCTCTGATGTGATGTGCAGCTGAGTAAGTCTCGAAATCTCCTAAATCTTGCAAGGTGGTGTAATGGTTGTTAGTGGGCAGCTGCCAGGGCTCTGGCATCTTTACAACAAGTCGTATTTTTCTTCTGGGAGGTACCATTGGCATCACAGGGTTGCGTTGTTCCAACTCCTTTATCTTTTTTTATAGTTCCGGGGTGCCCGGGGGCATTTTGGTGCCGGTTCCCCTACTGCGGGCGTCGCACGTTTTTTTGGCAAAACATTGGGAGAAGTTGCGGTAGATCGCCAGGGGTTAACGGGGCAGTTTTTTTGGGGGGTTGCCAATGGTACTGCATCCCCAACTCTGGAGGGGAGGTGACGAGGTGTTGGGGTATGGGGGGGAGGAGGGGTGGCAGCAAGGTAGGGTCTTAGTTGCTGATGCATTTTCTGCCGCTGTTCTGATTGGAGTTTGACGGCCTCGGTCCGCATCTGCATGTTTTTCAACAACAGGGACATAGCCTCTTTGGCAATGGTGGCTGCCTGATGAATTTGGTTTGGGGGTAATAAGTGAGGACCCACCTTTGGGGGTAAGCTACTCCCCGTCGTCATCTCCGACCAGTCTCACTCTTGAGGGTTTTTCTTCGAAACCAGTTTTTATTTGTAATTATTCATTCCTGATGGCTCCTTCAAGATTGTGGGGTTTTACAGGCAGCAAGTGTCGTTTCAGGTAGCGTGGTCTATGGTACTGGTAAAAGTTTCTAAAACCATCTGATTTACTCTTCTGGGGAAAATCGTCGTAGGCAACGTGGACAAACTTCTTTATCTTGTTTGCATGAAGCTGGAGTGAGGTTTTGTTGGAGTGTCGTAGTACAATCAACTTGGATTTTGCTTCTTTGGGGGTAAGTCCAACGCATGCTCGTAAGACGGAGAAGATGCCTTTAGCGCGAGGGGGAAGGCCACGCTCCAGGGCATCGTATCGTAATGCCTCTCCAAGGCGCATTAGGGCCGTGACTTGACTACCTGTTGTTGGCGTCTGCAACCTCAATAAACCGAGTGATGACGTATTTGACATTGCCCGTGCCATCAAACTTGGGGGCATGAAGGGTGTCTGTGTGACCTTTTGGGGAGGTTGCACCTTGTTTTGCAGAGCTTCAGTCAGTTGCTTTCACTGGGGGATGGGCAGGCAAAAACAGCTATTTGGTTCTCATGTCAGAAAAGTGCTGACATTCAGCTAATTTTGCCTCCAGTAATAGATTGTCAATTGTCACTAGGTGTGTACCTGTTCTCTGGACCGGCAGTGAATCAGTGTTGGGGAATTGGATGATGAGGTGTTACATCAGCCAGCCGTTGGTCAAATGAATTGGGTCATAGATAATGAGATTTGAATGGGTCGGGAAGATTGTGAACGAGAAATGGCAGACCTACTATTTCTGGTTTAGATCTGACTGCACCGCTTTCAACCTGAAGTCAAAGGAAGATATCATTGTATAGAGGGGATGGTGAACAATGATGATAGCTTTAAGTAACAGTATATGGGGCAGTGGAAAAAGTGTCCACCATCAATTGGTTCGCTTTTTGGGGAGGTAGGTTGTCATTTGTGACTTGAACCAAATTGTATACCTCCTTTCTGAGTGCCTATAATGGTGTTTTAATAGAGTGCTGCAGCACTGTTAGTCTATCTGCACCTTTTTAAATGCCAGTCAAAATCATGCACAAAGGTTAGTGATCAAGTATCTATGACGGGAAGGGGAAAATATGTCGGCAATATATTTGAGAGCATCATCTCTCACATTTTCCCGCAAGTGGAGCAAAGTAGCGACTTGGGGCCGGTCGTTAGCATCTGCTACCTGGCAAAATGACTGATGAGATAATGGAAATCACCAGTGCTATCATATATAGGAGCTTTTAACGGGGTATGTTGGGTTTTGGGGAAGACATTTCACTCGCTCTTGCAGAGCATCCGGAGGTTAATCAACCTTTATCACAGGTAGAGCTCCAACAGGGCTTCTGCCAGCACTTCTAGCTCTTTGCATTGCTATATGAAACCACTAGCATACATAGATACAGGGTCTGGGGCATCGGTTCTGATAGGAATGGCCAATATACTGGGGTATGCAGTGCCGGTATAACTTCTTTGGAGAAAAACATACAGCAGAATGTGTACTGCTTGGTATAGCTTCTGGGGAAAAAAGGGAGGCAGGATACGCTGTATACTGGATCGGTAGAGTTAGAGGCAAGGGGGAGACAGGATATGCCCACTACAATACAGTAAAGAACTTGGGCTTTGCTAAATGCATCTCATACTTGCACTTCATATTTCAATGCTCCAATAACAGACATGTTCAACAAGTTTGATTTATTTCACTCAATAGTTTACCAAAAACAGTTCATTCAAGTCTCTGTATCATTTCATGGTCAGTCCAGCAGCATTTAATGAGACAAGGTATAGCTAGCACAGTTGCAATTTTTAATTCGACAATTTTTTCAAAAGTAATTGAGAAAAAGTACCTTTGCTTAAAAAAACAATGGCTTGTGGTCACGGTAATTAAGCATTGCTGACAATGGTATTGTTGTGGTGATGCAAAATCGGTGACGCACGACCATCGGCCATGCTAACTAGCTAATGGTACGTTGGATAATTTTTTTAATTCTTTGAACATGACTCTCCAGTAAATAAATTGTTTTGTCTACATCACGTGATTGCTCGATGATAAATAGTATACCACTGGATTGGTAAAATAACAGAGAATCTGAATGACATATACTAAAATCTTAACGGCCCATAGCCCAATAAGAAATTGCAGGTTTATGAAGCATTTTCCACCTGTTATTTTTCAAATCCACAGCTATGAAGACAATGCAATGATTGACTAAACCTGTCCGGTAAATGGTGTCCATTTGATACTTTTTTAAATTTTGATTCTAGCATTTTCTGGACTCAAGTTATTAAAAAATTAGCCACGCAGAAACATTTCGAAAATAAAAAAAAACCGTGGGGGACGAATTTATATATAAATCCTTTTGTCTTATATACGCTACGCTCGCATGAGTTCTGCATTGGCTACCAGGAATAGCATTAATACACACATGTATATTTGGTCTACTGGTGTTGCTTGACATCGTTGCTTCTGACCTTTCACTTTCTTCGCTGACACCATTCAGCGTTTCCGACTGGGTTAGTTTTTCCCGTACATTTTTAGCTGTAAAAACTTCTAGCTGTGGAAGTCATCTTCATGTCCTTCCTTGATAATCAATTCTATATCACTGTCATCCACTTCTCTGGTAAATGTCATTGCATCACTATTTAGGTATTAACTAACTTTAATCAATAATCGTCTTACTTTCCGACTGACTTTATTCTTTTCAATATTGTTTAGACGTATTGTAAAGGATTTTGTCACACCTTCACGGAACAGCTACTAGGTAAGTGTACCGAGACAGCAATGTAAAGATAATTGCTATAGAGTGCTACTGATTTAGCAGTGTAGGCTCTCTTTACTAATTATCTGTGTTTCAAGATAGCTCCGGGTTCTGCCGTGTGCAGATATACAAACAATATCAGGCAACCTGCCCAACTAAACACACCGGTTTTAGAAATGAGTACTTTATTAGCTCAAGATACAAAAGCTTACTCTGAGATGTTTTCTCAGCAAGTGGACAAACAACTCTACCCACTGGGCCACATGTCACTATATTTATGCAATCAGATATGTAAATAAAGGGGTTGAAAATACTGAAACGTGGTTGGTACCAAAAGCATCAGGCAACACAAGCATAAATACAAACAAGCAGGCGCAATAACAACATTTAGCAATAGCAATGAGTCCAAATGCTCACAGTTAACTCATCCAGTGAGGCGGGGATTCCTAGCTCGAGGTCCTAGAGCGTCTTCCTTGGTAAATACTGCGGTACGCATACGCATCGGTGCTGGTTCAGCTGAGGGCAGTCATGGGTAGCTAGTATCAAACACTAACTAACTGGCTAGCCGTACTACGCATTACATTGACTAGTAACTCATGAGTACTAAGCCAGTAGTGCTAATCAAAGGAGTGGCCACCTATGTGAAAATCCATTACAGTGTACAAAAACACTTATGATGCACCACAGTAGCTTTATTTTTAAGCTTTTGCTTGGACACCAAAAATCATTGACATACTAAGCATTGAAATTTATATAACTAAGAAAATATTCAAATGTATCAACTAGTGATTATATTTTTCTATAAAAATATAAATAACCCAAATAATTCTATAGTTTAAGTTCTTTCATAGCTGAATAGTATGTAGATATACTAGTTTCACAACACTAGATAGGAAAAAGACAGTTCCATGACTTTAGGGCAAAACCGCAATTTGCTACTTTCGTCTTGATTGCCTATGAAAACGGATTAACCCCTTGATTCTGTCAGTAATAATGCTCGTAGTTTCCTTACAATATAAGAAATTGTTTTCAGTGAAGGAAACTAATTAAATAGCTTGATATTTAAACTCAATACCTAATTTATTGTACCTGCAACCTCTCACAATTTCCTTAGCACTAATACTGGTTCCATGCGGAAACAGGTTTCCCTGTCTTAAAAATTCAAATTTGAACGAATGGCTTGTAGGAACAACTCAAAGCCAGCGTAGAAGGAGAGAACGGGGTTAATTGATGGGAGGCACTTTTCAGCGGAGGTACAAAGTATCTCCTTCTCTTGTCAAATTCCAGTTCAGTCACAAATGAGAAAAATAATTTTATCAGAATAATGGGCAATGCCACAAGTCGTAGGAGAAATGTTAATAAAAGAGTGTAGTGAACTGATGAGAGGCAAATACGTGTGAATAAAGAGTATGAGAAAGAAGAACCTTGATGTAGTAAGGTAATCTTTGCACCAGCTCACTAAGATTCAAGATTGGCTGCAATTCTTAAATGTATCTGACCAGAGATCACAAGATTGATTAACTCTGATATTATTAGCAATTTTTCAACTAGGGCAAAACTGTTTCGACATATAATAATTATTTTGATGATGCTATCGGATCATTCTGGCAGATTAGATTTTTTATAAACACATTAACACAAGACTAGCTATTTTATTGCAAAGAAAGTCATTATAGATGTAGCAACTTACTTGAAGTTAACCAGTATCCAACTTTCTGGCTTGATCCAGCTTCTGAAAATGCTTGAACTGTTACAAAATATTTCCTAGTTTCAAGAGGAACTCTAAGAACTTCCCTTTCAGAATAAACTATTACACCTTTTCGAGAGAAAACTGTTGACTGATATAGTAGTGAATCACAGTTTTCTTCACCGCGATTACATAAATAAATCCTAAAGTATTGTTGATACCAATGGCCTCCGACCATCCATTGAAAACTTAATAGGGTTGCGGAGTTTGATTGAGTGAGGTTTGCCGTAAGGTTCTGTGGAGCCAGAGGAACTGCAATGGAAAACTTCACTATTTTCACTCTAACGGTTGTGAAGCAAGTTAATTCTTTCTTTGGTCATGGAAAAATATGCATGCATGACTAATCCTCATTTAGTACATTATCCAACCGCTAATTATATACCCACCAAGACCGAACTGATTGCTGTTGACTGAACTTGACATTTTTGTTTCACAGCTTTCTCTGCAGGTGTAAGCTCTCAACCGATAACTGACTCCAGCAACAATGAGGAGTTTGTAATTTAGCGTATATCTCGCTGCTCAAATAAATTTAAGAATATGAAGTTACAGTGCAATACATATTACGAGAGACGAAATGGTTGTTTTTATCAATGAAAGGCAGTTTGTGATAAAACAGATCTGTTATGAGATAATGCTGCGGTGTGTTTTTTTCAAAATACTCTCCGTAAGCATAATTACTGACTTTCTATTGCCTCAGACCAAATTTCTGGCTGGCATCTATCGTTACCTTACAGTTTTAATAACTCATACTTGGGGCTTGTTACACAAGAGACGTTGCCGGATAATATCAAAATTGAATCCCTAGTCTGCCAAGAGTAACAGCTGCCAGTAAGAAAATAGAAACCATCTAGGCATGTCCCAAAGCCAATGACCATAACGCCCAACATATTGTGGTGGATTTTTGTGACCACTAACTTTGCGCAAGGTCCCCCTGACAACTGTTGAGTGTCAGGCAAGCCTAAATAGAGCCTGGCACAGCCAGAACATAAGCAAGTCAGCCGGTAGAAACCCTACCGGCCCTGCAGCATTCACTGCCTGCCCTGCAGCATTCACTGCCTGCCCTGCAGAGGTACCACCGGCCCTGCAGCACACCCTGCCAGCCCTGCAGCATGTACTACCGGCCCTGCAGTGCCATTGCCATACCTATACCGGGTCGGTGAGCAAAGAACTACTATAGCCTGAGAACCGAAATTGATACCAAAGGTGTAGGAGCCTGACTTTGCAACATAGCTGTCCTCAAACAAGACCAAAGCCAAGGACCACAAGCCATAAGGACCAAGAGCCAGAGCTACTCATTGCACCACCATGAGTAAGCAAGATTGACTGAGAAGCTCCGCCCCCTACTTCTGGGCGCCTGGCACATTTAACTCTATATTAACCAATGACTGTATCGTATATTTATATCTCATGATCTGATTAGTGTAAACACTTCCTGCCATTACTGATTTGTTGCCCCTTGTTTGGGCATATGTTTTAATCATGTTCTGCCTATAAAAGGCAGAACATTTCACTAGACTCTTTGTATTGTATTGGGATTCTACCTGTGCTTAAGCCAAGTAGCATGATACATTTACCCTTATTATACATTGCTGGTTACGCTGTGTAATAAAGTATGGTTAACTCAACAAGTCATTGAGTTGTACGTTTGAGCCGTGGGCTCCGGGAACAGTTGTGGAGTTGGCATACTCCTCTGTTGGAAGTTGACCTCTAGAGTGAGGCGTTATTGGTGGACGTTCGGTCGGCCCCCCCCCCCCAAAATCCACTACAATATTATACAGTAAATGGGTATCTCAGTTTAGGAATTGTGACTGATATGTAGCGATGGACACTCCACAAAAATCTGATCACTTTGGTGGTAACACATATTATCGTTGTCTGGTCATTTCAGTGGTAACACATGTCATTGTTGTCTGATCACTTCGGTGGTAACACATGTGATTGTTGATAAAAAATAGAACATAATTATTATCGTGTAGTATCTAAATTGGTATCACATCGCTGACTTCAATTGTCTGTTGTAATTATTGTTTGTCATATAATGTAGGTGTCAATGAATTGTCATAAGCTACAGGTGTCAATGAATTGTCAGATGCTACAGGTGTCAATGATTTGTCACTCGCTACAGGTGTCAATGATTTGCCATATGCCATAGGTGTCAATGATTTGTCACTCGCTATAGGTGTCATTGATTTGTCATATGCTACAAGTGTCAACAGATTTTCATATGCCATGGGTGTCAATGGTTTGTCATATGCTGTAGGTGTCAATGACTTGTCACAAGCTATAGGTGTGAATGATTTGTCATATGCTACCGGTGTCAATGATTTGTCATATGCCATAGGTGTCATTGATTTGTCATATGCTACAAGTGTCAACAGATTTTCATATGCCATAGGTGTCAATGGTTTGTCATATGCTGTAGGTGTCAATGACTTGTCACAAGCTATATGTGTCAATGATTTGTCGCATGCTGTAACTGTCAATGATTTGTCACTTGCTATAGGTGTCATTGATTTGTCATATGCTGCAAGTGTCAACAGTTTTTCATATGCCATAGGTGTCAACGAATTGTCATATGTTACAGGTATCAATCATTTATCATATGATGATGATTTGTCATATGCTATAAGTGTCAATGACTTGTCACACGTTGTAGGTGTCAATGATTTGTCATACGCTTTAGGTATCAATGATTTGTCATATGCCATAGGTGTCAATGGTTTGTCATATGCTATAGGTGTCAATGATTTGTCGCATGCTATAGGTGTCAATGAGTTGTCAAATTTTGTGTCAATGATTTGTCATATACTATGGGTAACAATGATTTGTCATACGCTATAGGTGTCAATGACTTGTCATATGCTATAGGTGTCAATGATTTGTCATATGTTATAGGTCTAAATGGTTTGTTGAGCTAAGCTTATTAAAGGCGCATTGTTGCAATCAATAATTTTCTTTATTTTTCATTTATAGCTACTGTAGGCTGAGTGCAACAAGTTAAAAAATAAGATGAAACCGAAGCGTTGTATATGGAGTATAGTCAAAGCAAGAAGTTGTATATTTAGCATGGTCAAGATGTGTGAGAGCTAAAGGCCCTTGTAGGATGCAAAACTTAAATAACCTTCTCTCATTTCAAGGATAGAGCAACCCTGACTAGGGGCTGTTGTACAAAGATTGAGTACTTGCTAAGTGGCTTCAAACATTGTCAATTGCGACTAACTGACTGCTAAAGTCTGAACAGCAAGTAGTTGCTAGTGTGGAGCTAAGCGGCCATTTACCACAATGCAACAATTTTTGGGACTTAAATCAAAGTATTTTGGTTTCATTTCACTGATATTGATGAGTACCTCAAGTGATTCCATATCTATAACTGCATAAGAGATATGATGTAAGTATACCTGTTAACGATGGTAAGTTATAGTGAGTTACATTTGATGTTCTTGGACATTTTCTCCCATTAGTTACTAGGAAACAGGAGAGCACAAGTATGCTCTGTCTTGATGTACTATTAAAAGTAACATTAACATTCACATTGGATTCTTCACCGGTATGACGGTCATCCACAATTGTTGCTGTAACTTGTACTGGTTGTAGAGGATCTAAACATTCAAAAGCGCTCAACCATTGAAATATTTTATATTCTTTCAACTCTTTCAAAATTGGCATGAAATGCTGTGAGGAACTTTGGCAGTTTCCTTAGCTTTTGTGAAACTGTAGTAACTGATGGGATAATATAGTTAGTACTAATCCAAAAGGTTTTTTTGATCTAAACCACCAATGTTTTTGATCAGTCACCATTTTTCGAGGCACTCGATCCGTTTCTGAGTCGCTCAACCAACGTACACATCACTGAACTAAATTCCAAGTCATCAAAAAACATCCAAGATACTCAACTATCAATTGAGTCCGGTCAACCAGCTACTGAATTGCTCAACATGTTAGATCAAACTTAAGCACTGTCAAATAAAATAAACCAAACTTTAATTTTTCACAATAAAAGCTATGAAAAGTAAGTACTCACTAAAAAAGTTATTTCAACACTAGCAATGCAATAAAACTATATTCTCTTTTCGGTGACTTGGTGCAGCTGACAAAAATTCTTTCTACGGTCCGTGGTAAAAAAAGTATAATAGTATTTAGATTCATCATTAGCGCATCGGCTTGTGTTTTTTTTTATTCAAACCTTGACGGTTTTACAAGTTTGATCAGCAACAGTTTTCGTGGATGAATAAAACTAGCTGGCTTCCATTCTGGCTAGCTAACAGTACTGAAAAACAGCTGCCATTAGTAATAAGAGAGCAGATCTCTGTCATGGAGTCTAAGGAAAAGGTTGTCCTGGTTCCAGGTGTAACGGTTTTTCCCGTGTGTAATGAGGAGGAACAGTTACTGGTACTGTAAGAGTGCTATGTTTACTGGCTTCCTCTGTATTTCGTGGTAGCGATGGTTACAGAGTATCAAGGCAGTATGGTCTCTCTGATACAGAGAGTACTATATGCTCCTAACTAGCAGACACGACTAAGTTCGGCAACCGGCCAAACGGATTCCACAAGTTTAACAGGGTAGCAATACTTTATTCTACTTGCTACTGCAACAAAGCGCACAGAACTGAACACTAAGTATAAGTGTATAATAACAATAAGTCTCTGAATATGTACTGAATAATAGTTCAATATGTCTGGCAGTATAGTCCTCTTGGCTGGTCGTTACTACTCTGAATCCTAAACGCCTCTTCTCGAGCGCCTTCCAAGGTATTCCTCCTGGTAGTTTCAACGATTCCTCAGCTTCTGAGACTGGTGCTGGCTAGCCTTGAACGCTAGCTAAGATACACGAACAGTAACTAGACAATACTAGTTTGAGACAAGAGCTCTATATAATCAGAGTATGTGATTGTATCTGCCCTGCTGGGCTGCATGCAGCTCTGTTTAAAGGAGGCATAAAATCGTACAAGCAAAGAAATATGTGATTGGCTAAATAGATTGAGCAATAAAAGCAAGCTAACATCTGACAAGTGTCTCAGTTGATAAATAACTTAGATGCGGGAAAGTCAGTCCAGCGCTTGGCTGTAGTAAAGCGGTACCTCAGCTATACTCTTGCTCAGTCAGGCATAACTTCTACTAGTATAAGCTGTAGCCTAGTCTTGGATATATATATGGTGATTAGTATAGGGTTAGTAGCACTGGCTGAGATGATTGCAGCCCTGTGCAATTCCATTACACAGGGGTAAATAAAGTAGGAGCCAGTTACCATGAGAACCTGTGAAGTACCTTTTTGTGTGCACCAGTTGTTTAGAATGTATGAGTTTATAGTGTGGAATGTGGATTTAGATGTTGGTTTGTATGTCATGGTATTGTGATGGAGGTTCTCCTGGTCCTGTTTTTTGCACCTATGGTGCATTTTTGTGTGCACCAGGTGATTAGATTTTTTTGTGTTGGTTCAGGTACCTTTCTCTGTACCAGGTGTTTTATTTTTTGTGTTGTATTTATTTTCAAGGGGGTTTATATAGGTTTTTTATGTCGATATAAATCATGAGGCTTACTAATTTATAAACGTGTAGGTTTATACTGAGTTTTGTATTGTGAGTTTGATTGTTGGATTAACATTCTATAGTTACTGGTAAAGTTTTATTACCAGAAAATTTACGCTGTTTCCATACATAACCATGTACATATCCGTAACCATATTCGTGTCCATTTATGTACATGTCCATGTTCATGTCCAATTCCATATTCATGTCCATTTATGTGTTTGTCCATTAATGTACATGCCCATATCCATGTCCATATTCATGTACATATTCATGTACATTTTCATGTCCGTGCCCAGATTCATGTCCATATAAACGTTATATAGCTATGTAAATGCCCATATCCACTTATGACTATTTCCATATCCATGTTTTCGTTGTTGAAATGATAATCTAAAATCAAAAGCAAAAAAGCCATTAGAAAATAATAATAAACATCAAAGCAATATGGTGATAATAATTAATTAGAGTAATCATGTCAGCCATTGATAGGGACGTTTGTGTGACAAAAAAATTTCATTGGAAAAAGCGCTTTAGCGACGGAACAGTTTATTGGGTAGTAGCGCTTCAAGAAGGAGCTACAAAAAACTGTTTGCTGCACAGCAAAAGAATTATGACAAGCAAAGGATATTAATGCAGATTGGTGGAGGTAGGTTTTTAGACGCTATAATCACCCCCCATTTCACAAGTTTTAATATGAATACAAAAGGAATTTTCAGCCTATGAAATATACTCAAAGTATCTTACTTGTACTAGAAAAGGAGTATCCTAGACCGATTGGAAATATCAGTGATGCTAAACCAAAGGACCAAGATAAATTTGCATCATCATTGTATCACAACTCAACAGACGACAAAATGGTGAGAGAAATAGAGTAAATCCAGAAAATTTTGTTTGAAATGGCAAAGGAAATAAAAAAAAGATTTGTTGAAAGCACAAAAAGTTGGGTGACAATGTTCAAAGCACAGGAAACCACCGGAGCGATGTGGGAAAGATTAGGTGAGAGTACAAACAACCAAAGAGCTTGAGCTCTGCTAAAAAGCCCAAACTCTCACCATCATCACCGTTTGCTAGAAACACAATTACCAACAATGAGGATGCGACTCTACTATAAGAACGTTTGGAAGAATTGGTGAGAAAGACACATCGATTGGAAGAGTTTCAAAAGCAAGTATCCAACATGACAGCTAGCAAAGAAAATCAACGCTACGTGTAAAAGTGTTGTATCGATTGAGAGACTCTGGGAAATACTATCCCGATACTGACAAGATAAAACTCAAGCGAATGTGGTTTAGAACTAAGCTTTCAAAGAAGTTGTTGCGAGATGCACTAACTGATAAAGATCAACAGAAGGTAACTACAGCGGATTGGAAAGTCTGCTCACCACTCAAGGAATCACAAATGTCAGGAGATCCTCATGAAAACTTCTCTTAGCTTCTAACTTGTTAGCTCAAACATGTTTTTTTTATACCATGTTTTTTGTTTAGTGTCAATGTTGAAAAACCTATGTTTATTGCTGGTACTTTTAAATAAATTATTGCTTTATTCATTATCCAACACCTACAATAATTTATAGTGATAATAGTGTAATGAGACTGGGTAATTATCTACACATACCTTGTTCACTCCTTATGCTGTAGTAGATGCTATTCCTTTAGTTCTCTGCAATTACTTTGATTTGATGTTCTTTTTTTTTACAGTCTTTACTGCTAATGCATTTTGTCTCAAACAATAGTTCAAAGTGGGCATCGTGTCTACAAAATATAAAAAGTTGATGGTTACAATTGATTCATTCATTTTCATTGAATATATCTACATAAAGGAAAATGAAAATTATTTATTAATGTTCACTTTATAATTTTCAAGAGTCCTAGTTGCTGCTGTAGTAGAGATTGTTCCTTTAGTCATCTGCAATTACTTAAATTTGAACTTTGTCAGGTTCTTTAATCTTTATTACCATTGCATTTTCATTGTATCAAGTGTAATGGGTTGTTGAAAGGTAAGCTTTTCTTAAAGATGAGTTTTCAACATTAGCTATTGGAGATGTAAGAGTTATGGGTTTAGAGTGAAACTTCTCTGATTGCTGCTGTAGCAGATGCTGATCCGTTAGTCATCTGCAATTACTTTGATTTTATCTTTTTCATCATCGCATTCAACAAGTCGCTTGTGTGAGGTCATAGTAGTTACCAGAGAGGCGCTCTTGTGGATGAAAGAGTTCAAGTTGTTGATGTTGACATCCTGAGAGCATTTTTTGGTGTGTCGGAGATGTGTGCTGTTTTCAAAGTCCTTCACAACTTTTCCTTTTTTGTTGTCTAGGTCATCGGATTGTTTCGGTATCATCAGAGTAGGAGAGAAAGTCATGTTGTGTAACATCTATCGTATCATAGACTTGAATGAAGGTCAGAAAAAGTGTAAGTTGAATTTTTTGGAAATTGGTTGCCTATGGTGCGCATCAGATCATCACAAAATTCATCGGTGAATACCGTCATAGCTGTTGGTAGATCTTGAATGGCTTCTGTTTTTTTTAACACTGCTTCGCTGGTCTTGGGTCATAGTATTTGGCAGAAAGGTGCTCTAATGGATGAAGGCGCTCATGTTGTTGATGTTGACGTCCTGAAAGGCGTGCTTGGTATGCAGGAGAAGTGTGTTTTCTTCAAAATCCATCACGACTCCTCTTTTACAGTTTGACTCTTCATCATTATTCCTAGTCTCATCATCAAGTCTTTGTTTTTCCAATATTACACGGCGTTGTTTGCTGTGTCGGATAAATGTGTTGTCTTCAACATCCATCACTTTTCTTTTGTAGTTCGAGTTTTCATTCTAATCCATAGTCTCATAAACTTGGTTTTGCTCTTTCAAATCAACAGTATGGCGTTTCATCACTGGAGTTCTGTTTGGTTGGGTTTTGCAGTTTTCTTTTGCAGATGGGATATGAAGGTGGAGAAAAAATTTCCTGGCTCTCTGACTCTTCTTTAATCAATTAAATTTCAGCGTCTTGACTACTCAATCTAATATGGAAAAAATAAAAATATAATTTTAAAATTTGATGTATTTATTATAATTATTCAATCATAACTAATTCAAAGATAGCAATTTTGCCAACATCCAAAGACCTCGCATTCTTCAGAGCGAACCGATTTGGTTGGATGAGACTAACTTCTCCACAGTGCAAGCATTTGAGTTTTTCAACTAACTATAAATAAACATTTAATATTATTTATGTAGGTCAATGTTAGAAAATGCCTTGAACCATAGACTGACTTTACTCTTTGCATTTAGTTATCCTTGTGGCTAGCCCAAAAAATGTTGCATATGAGATTATTATAGTCTTACAGAGTTTGTGAAAGCATGAAGACTAATACACTTCAAGATTTAATCAAAATTCAAAAAAAATTTTATGATGAAAAGCAAATAAAATTTTCTAATGTTATTATCATCGGAGCTTGTGAGACTTATTTTCGAAAAAAAAATCATATCAATCACAATGTATAATAATTTTTTTGTGCTTATAACCAAATGAAATAATACAACATACAATACTAGCTGTAAAGTTCAAAATCGACCTGTAGCTCAAGACATCATCTAACACCAACCTATTTTTCACTCCGTCAATTTTGTCAATTGATGACAAAGACTGTGATCTTGAGAGGAAACAAGTTAAGCTCTATGAGCATAAAGCAATCTAGGAGAGACAATTCTATAACCAGGAGAACATCTCCACTCCGTAATAGGAGCACAACTCCATAGTGCAACTAGTTGATTTCCTAAAATATTGTTAAATAATCAATTATTATTTCTTACCTCATCACTCAGAGTCCTCTTAGTAGCAGAGATGGGGGCAAATCACGGCTGACTCGAATATTTGAGTATTCGAATATTTGAAACAAATCAAAATTAGCTGATTTGATGATTTGCTGATTTGATTTGATTTGATTTGCCTACCTCAGTGATTTGACTTGATTTGATTTGGTTTTTTTTTTGATTTGAGTCAAATATTTGATTTTCAGATTCAAATCATTTGGTAAAAATTAACTTTTTTGTTGATAAATAATGTGCAGGATTTCACTGTGTGAGTTGGTAGCTCGGCCTACCTGCACAACTTCCCGAACTGAGTTGGCAACTGTGTCTATCGCTGAGCAATACAGCCCTCCCACAGGTCGACTAGTATCCTTGGGAATGGTGTGTAACCATTCCTATTTTACTAGTCTAACTGCCGGCTGCGTTAGCTTGTTTCAATGTGCAAGGCAGAGGTCGAACTTTGAAGGCGAACTAGTCAGAGCTAGGTTCGGCCAGCAGAGGTTCGCACTATTCTGCAGAGTGCAGTTCAGTGACCGAACTTTGAAGGCGAACTAGTCAGAGCTAGGTTCGGCCAGCAGAGGTTCAGGCTGATCTGCTTATATATTACTACTCGAGTAATAGAGCATTCGGTGTACGAGCATGTACTAGCGCTGTGAAGTTATTATTGCTAAAGAACAAAGAAACTTCTGAGAGTGGGGCAAGCTGACTCTGATTTATTGTTGCCTTAACACGGCTATTTATAAAAGGAGTTACATAACCAGTAAATATGTAAACAAGACATGACAAAAGAATATTATAAGACACGCCTGTTAAGAAAGGCTAGACAAATAGAAATTGAGTGTACATAAAATAGGCTGGCTTCACAGCTACGGCTGGGTGCATCCACATGTGTTACGTATAAGATTGCATGCAAGGTAAATGAATAAAATAAATGAATAGTGTGCATAGAGTGAATAGTCATTGAGTGTATGCATAGAGTGTCATACTGGTTAAATATGGCCGCCGTCCGTCACACACTCCGCCCCATTGGCGATGGTGGCCAATAAAACAAGGTCGGCGGTGTTGGTGTGTTACCTTAGGGGTGTTCTCTTCTCATCTTCTCTTTTATAGCCTCCGCTCGTCTTAATAGCTTGAGGGCGTCGTACGTCCTGCGGTGGAACTCCCTCCGGTATTCCTCTAGCTGTCTAGCTCGATCTCTCTGTTTCCTGCTCTCTCGTATCTTCATCGACCTCCCTTGGCTAGTCCTCCTCCCTTCGATTCTCCTTCTTGTGGGGGTAGCTTGTCTTCGTCTGGGTGGTGTTAGACGTCTCTGTAGTTTTATCTCTACTTGGGGGGTCGGTATGCCGAATGGTGGGAGTGTCGACCATTCCATGGTGCTGCAGAACTCCTCATATCTGGCAGCGTCGACTTCGTATATGGGCCTGTTCTTCCCTCCATGCTCGACTGCTCTGTCTTGGGCGTGTACATGTTGGCGGATGGTGTCTATACATGAGTCCTTCTGGCCACACAGGCAGAAAAAGAATGTGTAGTGTTGCCGAACGTGGGCCGCTACCTTCTTCCTGTCCTCCTCATATCCGCATTCTTTGCATCGCCATTTTCCTTCATCTCTCTCTTCTATTGCGGCTTTAATCTTCCAGTGTGTTGCCCCGCTGACCCAGATTTCTCTCGACTTGGCGGTTATTGGCTCGGTCGGTTCGTCTGCGATGTCGACTTGGTTTAGTCTAATGGTGTCCTCAAGTGCCTGTGTCAGCGTCTGCATTGAACTCTCTGGTAGCTCATCTTCCGTGGTGGATACAACGTCGAACTGGTTGTACTGTTCGGCTAGCATTGCCATCCTTTCGAATAATAATTCCAGCTGTTCGTTGTTTGTTGCGTGTTGCTCTTCTTGCGGTTGATCGAGTAATGAATGATGGTGGTTCCTGTCCTCAACTTTATTGGCTCTGCTTCCCACGTGTTCTTTCAGTATTGCCTCCCACGTGACGAGTTCTGGGTGACGTAACTCCGCGGTTACTTTGGAGTTTTCATCGACGGTTTTCTTGGGGGTTGTTTCCTCCTGCGTCGTTTCTGCGATTGGCACTCCGTGACGTGGTATGGCGGGGTTTCTGGGTGAAGCGTCAGTAGGGTTTATCTCCCCATGTGTTTTGTTGATTTTCTCGTCTGCACTCTTTTGTTGTTTTGGATCGTGACTCCTCCATTTTTTCTTTCTCTCTACCAGTACCCAACCGTTTTCCTCGCAATTTTTTGCAGTTTTGATGGTTGGGTTGGTGTCTCCTGGTGCCTTGTCTCTCTCTCCTCCCTGGGTTTGGCCAGTTGGTGTTTTCGGGCTGGGATGACTTCCTGCTTGATAGCACTGGTAGTCATCGAATCTCTTCGGTCGATTCCTTTCCCTTGTAGGCCGGTTTAATGGGGAGGTTGTGGTTCCTGTGGGGTTGAGTGGTGGCCACTCGTTGACATCCAGGTCAGGGGTCACTGTTGACCTTCTAGTGACCTCAGGGGGCGGCGTCTCGTTCCTTCTCTCTTCTGCTGGCTGTTGCTCCTCTTCTACTGGCAACGTTTCTTCTTCTATAGTGTCGGTGCTCTCTGGCACCCTTCTCTCTTCGGTGACTACCGCTGGGGATTCCTCTTCATTGTTGGGTGGTGGTGTCGGCGCACGTTCTTCATACGTGGGTAGAGGTGTTGGCGCACGCTCTTCATGGGCGGGTGGCCGCTCTATCCAGTGTAGTGGCATTGGCAATGGAGCGACTGCTTCTTCTGGTCCTGCCGGAGAATGCTTCTTCTTGGGTGGTCGACCTCTCCTGGCTCCTTTCATGTTTGGCATCAGAGCTGGCTCCCGACACGTGGGTGCCCGCCCTACAGGCTCCTCACAGGTACGGTAGGACCGTAGCCGTTGGCCGTTCTGGATTGACCATTGTCCATTTCTCTCCAGCTTATATGTATGATTCGGAAATACCTCGGCGACTTGGTATGGTCCGACGAATCGTGGCTGGAGCTTGGGGTTGCTTCCCTTGACTCTGCGCTTGTTTTCCAGCACCACTAATTCTCCTTTCTGGAACACGGGGGGTTCCTCGCTCTCCTGGCTCCTTATTTCCTGCTGGCGCTCTCTGAGGTAGTTGTGCGCCTTCTGTAGGTTCTCTTGTATTTCGGCCGTGTACTCGGTGATGTTCTGGGGGGTCAGCGAGGGGGGTGTCCCTGTCAGCTGGTCGGGAAGGCGTACTTCTAGTCCCATCATCATCATATTGGCTGTCTCTCCTGTGGCAGAGTGGGGGGTGCCTCGGCATACTCGCATGATCTGGGGGAGCAGGCTGTCCCACTCGTCCTGTCCCTTTGTTAGAATTAGTGTGCGAAGGGCGTCTCCCAGGGTGCGATTCTGCCTCTCCACGACTCCGTTTCCTTGCGGATGGTATGGTGTGGTGCGAGTCTTCTTTACTCCCCAGAGACTGCACAGTTCCTCCAAGAGCACCGACTCGAACTGCGCACCCTGATCTGAGTGCAGCTGTTCGGGCAGTCCCCAGTATGCGAATACCCTCTCGTCAAGTGCTGTGGCAACTGTCGGGGCCGTGGCGTCTGGTAGAGCGATGGCATCCTGCCAGCGGGTGAAGTGGTCGGTCAAGACCAGTGCCCAGCGGTTCTTTCTCTTCGTCAGTGGCAAGGGGCCGACCAGGTCGACTGCCAACTTCTGAAACGGGCGTCCTGCGTACATCCGCTGTCTCCCGGGGTTCTCTGTCCTCCTACCATTCTTCGCCACCTGACACACCTCACAGTCTTTGATGAGTCTCCTCACCAACGGAGAGATACCCGGCCAGTATTAATCCAAAAGGATTCGTTGTCTGGTTCGGTGTATCCCTGTGTGAGCCATCTTGTGTGTATCCCAGACAACCTGTGTTCTCCTGCTGGGGGGGCAGATCACGCACTGCTTTGGCTTGGTGGGGTGGGCGAGCTTGATGGTGAGTATGCCATCTGGCCGAATACTCATGGCCTCTCGTCTCTCGTACAGAGTCCTCAACTCCAGCTCTCCTTCTGCCAGCTCTCTCTCGGATATGCTCCCAGGCCGCTTCACTTCGGCGTAGATCCGAGCCACTGGTCCTCCTCCTTCTTGCTGCTCTTTAGCCAAGTCCCTGGTGGTCTGCATTGGGTTGGTCACCGCAATGTTGACTCTCTCCTTCTTCGGCGGGGCCGACTGGACTTCCTGAGCGAGCTCTGCGTGTGAGGGTCCTCCGTCTCTCCGTTCAATGGAACTGCATTGCCGACAGTCCGTGCACACACCTTGGCGACTGAGCCCATCAGCGTTCCCGTGGCGTACTCCTGCTCTGTGTTCCAGTTTATAACGGAACTCAGCTAGCGTTTCCAGCCAACGGGCGATCTGATTCGACGGCTCCTTCCGTCGACACAGCCAGCGTAGGGAGGCGTGGTCGGTCCTGAGCTTAAACTCCCGTCCGTAGAGGTAGGGGCGGAAGTGCTTGACCGCTCTGATCACTGCCAACAGTTCTTTCCGAGTGACGCAGTAATTTCTTTCAGCAGGCGCTAGGGTCTTGCTGAAATAGGCTATCACTCTCTCCTTTCCTTCCTGGACCTGCGATAACACCGCGCCGACTCCTACTGCACTGGCGTCCGTGTCGAGAGTGTAGGGTAGACTGGGGTCGGGGTATCCTAGTACAGGGGCCTGCGTTAGTCGTGCCTTGAG
>CALYOO010000471.1:0-30267 GCA_945261195.1 Cryptosula pallasiana
GTGTGTGTGTGTGTGTGTGTGTGTGTGTGTGTGTGTGTGTGTGTGTGTGTGTGTGTGTGTGTGTGTGTGTGTGTGTGTGTGTGTGTGTGTGTGTGTGTGTGTGTGTGTGTGTGTGTGTGTGTGTGTGTGTGTGTGTGTGTGTGTGTGTGTGTGTGTGTGTGTGTGTGTGTGTGTGTGTGTGTGTGTGTGTGTGTGTGTGTGTGTGTGTGTGTGTGTGTGTGTGTGTGTGTGTGTGTGTGTGTGTGTGTGTGTGTGTGTGTGTGTGTGTGTGTGTGTGTGTGTGTGTGTGTGTGTGTGTGTGTGTGTGTGTGTGTGTGTGTGTGTGTGTGTGTGTGTGTGTGTGTGTGTGTGTGTGTGTGTGTGTGTGTGTGTGTGTGTGTGTGTGTGTGTGTGTGTGTGTGTGTGTGTGTGTGTGTGTGTGTGTGTGTGTGTGTGTGTGTGTGTGTGTGTGTGTGTGTGTGTGTGTGTGTGTGTGTGTGTGTGTGTGTGTGTGTGTGTGTGTGTGTGTGTGTGTGTGTGTGTGTGTGTGTGTGTGTGTGTGTGTGTGTGTGTGTGTGTGTGTGTGTGTGTGTGTGTGTGTGTGTGTGTGTGTGTGTGTGTGTGTGTGTGTGTGTGTGTGTGTGTGTGTGTGTGTGTGTGTGTGTGTGTGTGTGTGTGTGTGTGTGTGTGTGTGTGTGTGTGTGTGTGTGTGTGTGTGTGTGTGTGTGTGTGTGTGTGTGTGTGTGTGTGTGTGTGTGTGTGTGTGTGTGTGTGTGTGTGTGTGTGTGTGTGTGTGTGTGTGTGTGTGTGTGTGTGTGTGTGTGTGTGTGTGTGTGTGTGTGTGTGTGTGTGTGTGTGTGTGTGTGTGTGTGTGTGTGTGTGTGTGTGTGTGTGTGTGTGTGTGTGTGTGTGTGTGTGTGTGTGTGTGTGTGTGTGTGTGTGTGTGTGTGTGTGTGTGTGTGTGTGTGTGTGTGTGTGTGTGTGTGTGTGTGTGTGTGTGTGTGTGTGTGTGTGTGTGTGTGTGTGTGTGTGTGTGTGTGTGTGTGTGTGTGTGTGTGTGTGTGTGTGTGTGTGTGTGTGTGTGTGTGTGTGTGTGTGTGTGTGTGTGTGTGTGTGTGTGTGTGTGTGTGTGTGTGTGTGTGTGTGTGTGTGTGTGTGTGTGTGTGTGTGTGTGTGTGTGTGTGTGTGTGTGTGTGTGTGTGTGTGTGTGTGTGTGTGTGTGTGTGTGTGTGTGTGTGTGTGTGTGTGTGTGTGTGTGTGTGTGTGTGTGTGTGTGTGTGTGTGTGTGTGTGTGTGTGTGTGTGTGTGTGTGTGTGTGTGTGTGTGTGTGTGTGTGTGTGTGTGTGTGTGTGTGTGTGTGTGTGTGTGTGTGTGTGTGTGTGTGTGTGTGTGTGTGTGTGTGTGTGTGTGTGTGTGTGTGTGTGTGTGTGTGTGTGTGTGTGTGTGTGTGTGTGTGTGTGTGTGTGTGTGTGTGTGTGTGTGTGTGTGTGTGTGTGTGTGTGTGTGTGTGTGTGTGTGTGTGTGTGTGTGTGTGTGTGTGTGTGTGTGTGTGTGTGTGTGTGTGTGTGTATTGATTGTCGTTACAAGTTGTAGTGCTTTGTATCACTTAGTATTTACTGACTCTAGCTATATTATATAGGAGATTTTTCCCTACTTATTATGTAATCAATGTATATAATCTTATAATGTTTCATTTTTGTTCAATGTATTTATTCAATGTAGATAAAACTCCTCTCTCCCTCTCTCCTCTCTCTCTTATCTCTCCTCTCTCTCAAGATGCCATATGAGTTCGAATTATGTAAAAAAAATTATCAAAACTTAAATGCCATACATTCAAAATCTAGCTGCCATATGAGTTCAAATCAAGTAAAAAAAATAATCAAAACTCAAATGCCACTTAAATGCCACTCAAATGCCACTCAAATGTCTCTCAAATAAAATACAATATAAACTCGGCAAATTCATCCAACGTCGTAACTCATTGCATAACCCCCAAGATCAAATCCACAAAAAAACACTTGGTAGGGAGATCTGCTCTATATTACTACTGTTAGAGTTATGTATATAATTATGTAAAAAATTATCAAAACTTGAATGCCATACATTCAAAATCTATATACCATATAAGTTCAAATCAAGTAAAAAAAATAATCAAAACTCAAATGCCACTTAAATGCAACTCAAATACCACTCAAATGAAATACAATATAAACTCGGCAAATTCATCCAACGTCGCAACTCATTGCATAACCCCCAAGATCTAATCCACAAAAAAAACACTTGGTAGGGAGATCTGCTTATATATTTACTACTGATAGCATTCTTCAATTAGCTATCGCGGGAGACGCAGCGCTCTAAACAGAAAGCTAGTGATGAATACCATACAGATTCGATCAATCTTATCTTCTGACGATTTATGTCAAAGTGTAGGGATTCACGTTGGAGCTAGAGATCAGTTTTGGAAGCAACTTTGCAATTTTCCAACAGGGTGTTTCGTATTCAACACCCATTATTCTCACCAACCTGGAGAGCATTGGTTGGCTGTGTACGCTAATAATTCAGAGGTGGATTTTTTCGACTCGTTTGGACGTTCTGTTTCCTTTTACCCAGATGTAAATGAAATACTAAGTATTCACAGAGGATATGAAGCAATACAAAGTAATGAAACACAACTACAACATTTTTTGTCAACTGTATGTGGCAATTATTGTGTACACTTTTGTTTACTGAGAAGTAGAGGCTGAAGTATGAATGAAATCGTTAGAAGTTTACGAGATATAGGAGATAGTGAGATGAGAGATCACTCAATACGGAAATTTATCATACAGATTTATCCTAACTTCGAGTTCATACAAGATAATACAGTAGAAGGAATAGATGGAGTGCATATACAAGGAATTAATTTACTAAGTAAATTGTTAAAATAAATTGTTATAATTTAATTGTATTTGTTATAAACAAATAAAATGAATAAAAATACAACTTATCTCAGTATTTGTGCTAAACATTACAGAATCTATAAAACCTTTTATTTTGTAATGTTCAAAGCTAATGTTGAGAAATTCATCTCTTGCAAGATTTAAATAAGATCTTCTCATTTTCTTCCTCAGGAGCGCTCTTTCGTTATATCTAAAATACATAGTAACTAATGATTCTATCATACATAGTCATATGAATTAATTTATAAAAAAGACTTTGGAACCTACTTTAAATAGATATGAAACTTACCATCTTAGAAGACGAGATAAGTCCGTTGTGTTATCGATTAAGGTTTTGATGTGCTGTTCTGGACAATTCTTTTTTTCATTTTCATCAAAGTAGGAGAGAAAGGTGTGTTGCAGCAAAGTATCAATCAGTTCAGAGGCTTGAATGAAAGCTTGGAGAGCCGAGAGTAGAATGACATCGTAGAAAATCGTGTTGTTCGCAGTTTGTCTTAGTCCTTTGAATACAATTACACCGCTTTTTTCTGACACCACAGCTGAAGTTATTTGAGCAGAGATGTTAATATCTCCAATCAGTAGCTCTCCTTTCACCATACATCTGTAATTAGCCACTAGAATATCAGCAGTCTTGTTCTTACAAGTATCACATTTTCTTAGCATTCCAGGATTCTCATAAGCTACAACACTTCCTGATGGAAAATCATGTAGGTGAGCCAACGCTGAAATAAGCCTGGATTTGTCTCATACTCTCGCCGTATAATGAGTTGAATGGTTCGTTGATCTTTCGATTACATCCGTGGGCAATCAGCGGGACGAAAAATCGCATCTCCTGTCTTTCCTTTTCCTATATAAATTAAAAACAATTGGGCGTGTTTGCTTACCTTTATTAACAAGCAGTCCTATTTCGGTTGAAACATCACTCTTCACTCAAGTTTTCTTTTTATCCTTTCGATAGTTGTTAGTGATGGTACACTTTGATTCATCATGAAATTCAACAGACAAAACCTCCATAACTGTTGGTATTGGTAGTTCGCAGTTTTCCATGGATTCTTCAAGTTTTTTCTAGACTATCTGGTGAAAGAAAGTTTAATAACCAGGCGCTCTCGTAGGTGAGAGTGGTTAGTTCATTACTTCTGGCATCTTGAAAGGGTATTCTGGTGTGACGCAAAAGTGTGTCGTCTCCAACATCCGTCAAAACTCGTTTTTTGCAGTTCGAGTCAGTTTCAATATAATCTTTTGTCTAATCGATGAAAGGTCGTTTAATCACATATGTTCTTTTTGAAGGCAGCTTGTTAGTAGGAGATGTGACTGAAATAAAATCTTTGATGGGATTCCAATTCATCAACCACAATTGACTTTCTGGCATATGAAAGATAGGAGAAGGTGATGGGGAAAGGGTTTGCTGGGATTCCGCTTCTACATTCATCGGTTGTCTTCCTTCGTCTTGAGTATTCATTCTGATAAAAAAACAAAGATTTTGTTTAATTTCTTGTAATTAATTTTAGAGATCATAAAGACCATAAACCTTCAGCTAGTTGTGTTAGCTAACAGAAAATAAATATTTTTACTCTTACCTTTATGAAGAGGGAAGCTCTTAGTAGTTGCAATGGAAGGTTTAGTAGATGTTACTTCTCCGCTAGCTGTTGTAGAGCTGGATGCTTTCTGTGTGGAAATAGTGGGTATTAAATAGCTAAGGTTGCACTGATTAAACCCTATGAATACCATCTCGTGCCAACCTCTATGAATCGGAATTTTTTTCACACGGAGGAAATCCAATGCTTTTCGCGGGAATAAAACATATATTTTCACTCGAATAAAAAACGATGTTTTTGCGGGAATAAAGAATTTATTTTCACGCGAGTAAAAAACCAATGTTGTCGCGGGAATAGAAAATTTATTTTCGCGTGAATAAAAAGCAATGTTATTGCTGGGAATAAAAGTTTTTCTATTTATTCGTTTGAGGTTATGTTAGAGCTTTTTCAAGTATATAAACTTTAATATATACTCATTATGTAATAAATATATACAATCATACCAATGTTTTATTTCTATTCAATGTAGACATGAATATGTACATAAATATACATATATGTACCTATCAAAAAATTATCAAAACTTAAATGCCATACATTCAAAATTTAGATGCCATATGAGTTAGAATTATGTAAAAAAATTATCAAAACTTAAAAGCCATACATTCAAAATCTAGATGCCATATGAGTTCAAAATAAGTAAAAAAATTATCAAAAATTAAATGCCACTTAAATGCCACTTAAATTCCACTTAAATGCCATACAATATTAAATCGGCGACTCTATTCAACGCCGTAACCCATTGCATTAACCCCGGAGTCAAATCCACAAAAAACACTTGGTAGGGAGATCTGCTCATATATTACTACTGGTATTCCTACCTTGTACTGGTACTACTCTTAGCACAGGTACGTTGGTATCAACTACCATTCTATTATTAACAATGTTGGAATAGACATACAAGAAATTTTTATCATGTGATGTAGCATTATTGTATGTACTGCGGGGATATGTAGTTATCCAGCTTGGTTTGAATCCAAGTTTGTACGCCAAGTCTTTGTAGAAGCTCAGTGTCATAACAGGATCGTTGTTAGTTAGTAAACTTGTGTTGGTTACCTTGTTGTAGGAGAGTGGCAAATGCTTTGTGTAAACTCATTTCACACATTATCTTTTATATAATCTCCTCCAACTCTTCCACACTATCGTATCTCCCATTACCAATCAGATGAAGAACTTTTCACTTCTACCGGAGATATTCGTCTTTTCCAGATATACTTTACCTTCGGTGAAATTTTTTTAATTACTAGAGCACAATTTATCTAGCAGAGCCATTTCCCATTTACCAGCGATAATATCCAAATTTTTATACTGTCTTATAGCAAAATTGGAGTTGGTGTTAACGGGAAACTTTCCTGGGCTCGGGTTTTGGGGTAAAGTTATCAGCATAAACATTTTACCAACTTATGGTGGCTAGAACACATGTTCATTCCTTATAAGCTCTTCATCCACCCACTTGATGAACTTTTCTCCGTAACCCAACCACTTGACCAGTATCTGTCTTTTACATCTCCTCGTTCTTCTTCCCAGTACCTTTTCGACTCTGAAAACTGTAGGTCAATTTACTTTTTGCAACTCGTTTTCTTAAACGGTACCGTCAATCATCTCTTCAACCAGATTTTTTACATAAAACAAGTTTTTCATGGGTCAGCAAATTGGCAATTATAAATATCTCAATGGTCTGATTCGGAGTGTATCATCTCTCAAACGCTCCCTTTACCTTGCTAATTCTCTCATAATCACCAACTGTTAACTTTGGTTTTTTAGCCAAACTGTGCTTACTTCCTTTATGCACTTGATTACTCACAAGCTCCTGGTTTTGAAAATTCACGTCACTCGGTCTCATACCTATAGCATTAAGAACAGTGTTGTTGTACGAGCTGACCATATCGGGTAAAACATCAATGTATCTGTCATCATCTTTGTACATAAGATATCTCTAAATCTTCTCTTTGAAAGTCCTGTTAAAACCTTGCACCATTGATCCCTTTATTGGCAAATTTTCAGTCTATATGGTTTTACTTGGGTACATATAATATCTTAGATTCAGAAGATGTAAAGTTTCCCAATAGCTTGTGTTTATTATCGGTTCGCTGAGTCATATGTAGCTGTAGAAAAGAGTATGGTGTCTTTGTCGCTTGTTCAAAAGCCTCTTGTACACATTTTGTTTTTCTGAGAAACGATTACCTAGCTAAATAGGCAATCAAAAAAGCATATCTAGGGTTTTTTAAAAAAAAAAAACATAGTGACTATTCTAAATTCTATAATTTTTAAGATTTCCGTTTAAAAGCAGATTCTGATCAATAAAAAAGACACTTATAGTCAAATGATGACTATGTTTTGTATACAAAGCATTGGCATCGGCTTTATCAGAGACTTCATCCATCGAGTCATCAATTATCAACCATCTGTTTGCCCATCTCTCGGTAAACTTGTTGCTATATCTATCATCACCCCATAAAACATCACTCCCGTTACATCATCAAAGGCTTTTTGATAAGCTACATTACGTTGATGTATTTCTACCATGGAAAATAAGCTGTCGTCTGACTAGTTTCAATCATCTGTAAAATCGCTTGCATCTTCCCTGATCCAGTAGCACCCGCAATCATCACTCTAAACGGAGAATGCCACCTAGCGTCAAGATTTTCAGCATTCATGATAAAGGAATTGTTCATCATCCGACAATAGTTTCATTGGCGATTTGATTGGAAAAGGTTCTCGCTTTTTGATTTTCCTTTACAGCATTTTCATATATAATAAATTTACTGACGCCTCCAAAAATAGAAAATTCTAGAACAAATACTAAATCATCATGTCTATTAGCATTTTTCGTTTCAGACTCGGGCAAACATCAACTAAGTCACTCATAGTACCATCAACAGTATCATTTCCATGCACCACTCTCACCTCCACATCCTCCTCTGTTGACATCTTACCTTTCAATAGCAATACGATAATACAATGCCCATTTATACAATACTCAAACCCCCCAATGTAAATCTTCATACAATAATCAAACCCATTCATCTAAATCAACATGAAATCACCATATAAACAAACCCTACACAATAAATACTTCGCAAACATCCAGATTTTAGCACCTGTTGCACACAAAAGGTACGTCACAGGTTCTCATGGTAACTGGGGCTGCCTAAAATTACACTTGGAAACAGGAGAACCTCATCCCTAGACTCCATGCCAGAGATCTGCTCTTATCGCACTAAAAATCTCAATAGAGGAAAAAGTTCACATACCAAAGGTAGGGAGAGATATAGAAAAAATGACAAATAAAATAAATACTGATGTCAAATGAACATCTTGGTTCGCATCCTCAATACAAACCCAGGTGACTTGAAATGCTCATATTGTACCACTGATAGAGAATTCAACACTACTGTAGTACTGCTCTCTTACAACACTACAGGTAGACCTGCTCTCTTACAACACTACAGTAGTACTTCTCTCTTACAACACTAAAGTAGTACTGCTCTCTTACAACACTACAGTAGTACTGCTATCTTACAACACTGCAGGTAGTACTGCTCTCTTACAACACTACAGTAGTACTGCTCTCTTACAACCCTACAGTAGTACTGCTATCTTACAACACTGCAGGTAGTACTGCTCTCTTACAACACTGCAATTGTACTGCTCTCTTACAACACTACAGTAGTACTGCTCTCTTACCACACTACAGGTAGTACTGCTCTCTTACAACACGACAGTAGTACTTCTCTCTTACAACACTACAGTAGTACTGCTCTCTTACAACACTACAGTAGTACTGCTCTCTTACATTACTACAGTAGTACTTCTCTCTTACAACACTACAGTAGTACTGCTCTCTTACAACACTACAGTAGTACTGCTCTCTTACAACACTACAATAGGACTGCTCTCTTACAACACTACAGTAGTACTGCTCTCTTACAACACTGCAGTAGTACTGCTCTCTTACAACACTACAGTAGTACTGCTCTCTTACAACACTACAGTAGTACATCTCTCTTACAACACTATAGTAGTACTGCTCTCTTACAACACTACAGTAGTACTGCTCTCTTACAACACTACAGGTAGTACTGCTCTCTTACAACACTACAGTAGTACTTCTCTCTTACAACACTACAGTAGTACTGCTCTCTTACAACACTACAGTAGTACTGCTCTCTTACAATACTACAGTAGTACTTCTCTCTTACAACACTACAGTAGTACTGCTCTCTTACAACACTACAGTAGTACTGCTCTCTTACAACACTACAATAGGACTGCTCTATTACAACACTACAGTAGTACTGCTCTCTTACAACACTACAGTAGTACTGCTCTCTTACAACACTACAGTAGTACTGCTCTCTTACAGCACTACAGTAGTACTGCTCTCTTACAACACTACAGTAGTACTGCTCTCTTACAAAACTACAGTAGTACTGCTCTCTTAAAACACTACAGGTAGTACTGCTCTCTTACAACACTACAGTAGTACTTCTCTCTTACAACACTACAGTAGTACTGCTCTCTTACAACACTACAGTAGTACTGCTCTCTTACAACACTACAGTAGTACTGCTCTCTTACAACACTACAGTAGTACTGCTCTCTTAAAACACTACAGGTAGTACTGCTCTCTTACAACACTACAGTAGTACTTCTCTCTTACAACACTACAGTAGTACTGCTCTCTTACAACACGACATGTAGTACTGCTCTCTCTCTTACAACACTACAGTAGTACTCCTCTCTTACAACACTACAGTAGTACTGCTCTCTTACAATACTACAGTAGTACTGCTCTCTTAAAACACTACAGGTAGTACTGCTCTCTTACAACACTACAGTAGTACTGCTCTCTTACAACACTACAGTAGTACTGCTCTCTTAAAACACTAGAGGTAGTACTGCTCTCTTACAACACTACAGTAGTACTTCTCTCTTACAACACTACGGTAGTACTGCTCTCTTACAACACTACAGTAGTACTGCTCTCTTACAACACTACAGTAGTACTGCTCTCTTACAACACTACAGTAGTACCGCTTTCTTACAACACTACAGGTAGTACTGCTCTCTTACAACACTGCAGTAGTACTGCTCTCTTACAACACTACAGTAGTACTGCTCTCTTACAACACTACAATAGTACTGCTCTCTTACAACACTACAGTAGTACTGCTCTATTACAACACTACAGGTTGTACTGCTCTCTTACAACACTACAATAGTACTGCTCTCTTACAACACTACAGTAGTACTGCTCTCTTACAACACTACAGTAGTACTGCTCTCTTACAACACTACAGGTAGTACTGGTCTCTTACAACACTACAGTAGTACTGCTCTCTTACAACACTACAGGTAGTACTGCTCTCTTACAACACTACAGTAGTACTTCTCTCTTACAACACTACAGTAGTACTGCTCTCTTACAACACTGCAGTAGTACTGCTCTATTACAACACTACAATAGTACTGCTCTCTTACAACACTACAGTAGTACTGCTCTCTTACAACACTACAGTAGTACTGCTCTCTTACAACACTACAGTAGTACTGCTATCTTACAACACTACAGGTAGTACTGCTCTCTTACAACACTACAGTAGTACTGCTCTCTTACAACACTACAGGTAGTACTGCTCTCTTACAACACTGCAGTAGTACTGCTCTTTTACAACACTACAGTAGTACTGCTCTCTCACAACACTGCAGTAGTACTGCTCTATTACAACACTACAATAGTACTGCTCTCTTACAACACTACAGTAGTACTGCTCTCCGATAAAAATTTGGTTCAGCTGCACACCCTGAGCTGGCAAAACACAATATCTGACCAATTCTACAAAACATGTTTTTGCATAATTCATGTCATCAGCATATGTTACATCACCCCAAAAAACTTTATTACTAAACTCCCACCCAAACCCCTGTTTTTCAGGCAGGCAAAACACCACATCTGCATTATTACCATCTAATTAGGCAGCCAAAACACCGTATCTGCTGATATTGTGTTTTGCTTGACCAATAGCATTGTCTTTTTGGGGTTAGTGCAACAGCACAATGCAATACAGTGCTGACTTGATTGACTTGACCTGACGTTATTTAATGCATCATTAAAAGTCATACTATTCATTGTAGTAGCATCCTTAGAAACAAACAACGAACAAACAGTACACAATTGGCTCTTAAATTAAATCACAGTTGATTTTTTATATTATTATTCCGCGTCACTTACTATTATTATGGATGCTGACAGATCAAGGTCACTGACTGACAGATCAAGGTCATTGGCTGCCACATAAAAATTATAGTAGAATTTTTTTTGTCATCACTCTTTGATCCAACGCTAGTCTTTTTATTTTTTAAGCATTTCTTTGTTCTCCATCTTGGTTGTCAAACCAGTGGTGTGATACAATTGTGACATTCTTTTTCCACAGACAATCTCGTAATCAACTCTCAAAGATAATAAATTGGATGGATATTCCAATCGCAAATCGTTTAAACTCTTGTTGAATACAAAGCAGTTAAATGATGAGAATCTCTGATCACAACGTTCAATCTAGTCAAATTCACAATCAAGTCATGAGATAAGCAGATTTCAATCCCCTCACCAGAACCTGTTACCTAGAATTCACACATTGTCACAACTTCACCTGCTTTTTGCAAGCATAATCCCCTAGATCACAGATCGTGGGACTGCTGAGCCCAAATTCAATGAGCTAATTAGGCAAACAAAACACAACATCTCCAGATATTGTGTTTTGGTTGCCTAGGCTCAGCATTAATAATATGCGTGAATAGGCAGGCGAAACCATTTATCTCAATTTACGTGTAAATTATAAATATTAAACAAAAATGGTGTTCACAGATGGAAAGAGCATGTCTGACTAACTACTACCGCAAAATTTTCTTGATCTTGCAATCATCTGTATGAGATGGCTGACATTTGAAAGTTTTTGGTTGATGCTCAACAATTTCAAAATGTTGATATATTGTGTTTTGCCAGCTCCGGGCAGTGCAGCTCGAAGTGCTCTCTCTAGTGGTAGTGTGGTGAAGGAATGAGAAAATCCTTCATACACTTCCTATTGTTTTTGCAGTATTATTAATTAGTGAAAAGAATACTTACTAATTTTCCCCGCATTGATCTAGCCAAGCAAAAACCTGTCCAGCACTTTGGAAAGAGAGAAAAGTGGGAGTAGGCAAATTAAAGTAACTCAGTATTATATCAAGTTTGGCTTGAGGCATCCACAGTAATGAAGTAACTTCTGGTAACATTCGAAACGGGTCATCATTATCACGTTGTGCTCTAAAAGAAAAGAGCATCAAAATAGTAAAATAGAAGCAGATACACAGTGTGAGTAGTGCAATAGGAGCAGATCTCTGTCTTGGGGTCTAATGACAATAAGGTTCTCCTGGTTTCGAGTGCCTTTTTGTTGGCACCAGTTGAAGTGAGAAGCTGACAGGTACTTTCGTGTGTTCACCAGTTTATGTTGTGTTTTAATTTTGTAGTAATTGGATTAGCAACTATGTACTTATTGTGCAGGGTTTGTTTATATAGGGGGTTTGTATCTTGGTTAAATTGTGGGGCTGAGTGTACTAAAATTTTAATGAATTTCGGTCTGGTGACCACAAAATTTCGCTAATCTCCAGTATTATATATCTGCCCATATCTGTCATGGAGTCTAGGGAAAAAAGGTTCTCCTGGTTCCAGGTACTTGAAGTACGCCCCTGTTACCATGCGAACCTGTGAGGTACCTTTTTGTGTGCACCAGTTGCTTAGAATGTATGTAATTTTATGGTGTTGATTGTCGAGTTGGACGATGGTTTGTATGTTGTGTGTATTTGTTGGATTTTTTGGAGGTTCTCTTGGTCAATTGTTTGGATGCCTGGTGCCTGAGGTACTTTTTTGTGTGCACCAGTTGTTTGTAATTATTTGTGCAGGGTGAATTACCTTTCTGTGTGCATCAGGTGTTTTAATTTTTTGTGTTCTATTTAGTTGGGCAGGGGTTTATATTGTGATTTTTTATGTCGTTAGATTATGATTTTGATTGGTTTCTAAGCGTGTAGGCTTATACTGAGTTTTGTATTGTGATTTTGAATGTTGGATTAGCGTTGTATAGTCATTGGTATAGTTTTACTGCTAAAAGAAAATTTAAGCTGTTCTGTTCATAGATAATGGTGGTGTTTATAGATGCATATTTATTGAAGGGTTATTGAATAGTTCTATTATAATGTTGAAAGAATGTACAAAAGTATTTATCTCATAAAAATAGAATAGCTCTGACAAAGAACTGAGTGTTAATCGTATTACAGTTTGTTTTTTGAAGACGTTCGTACCCTGCGATGAGTCTTCTACATTGTAGTTCTCCTTCTTAGATGAAGCTCTCCTCTCCCATGTTCTATAGAAGTAGGTGCATTTTGCCATTTTTGGTGTCGTTGTTGTTGTAATTGATAAAAAATTTCTGAATCTCCGTTGTGGTATCATTGTTTAGGAGCTTTAGCGTTAGAAAAACATTATATTGAAAACCCTTTAGCTGCTGTACCCAGTGTCTGTTGATGATTCTAACATTGCTTGCGAGAATCTGTACTGTTTCTTCAATTTCTTTACTACATAAGCTTGATAGAAGTAACAAGTCTTCTTCATTCAGAAGTTTAGGTTCAATTTCTGCTTCGTTGAAAGTCAACTGTTTGTAATCGTTTCTAAAACTTATACATTAAAAAGAACGGAGAGTTGTTAGAATAGAAAACCAACTCATATAAAGTATGCAATGTTAACGCGATCAAATTTTACATAGAACACAAGTTTTTTATGCTTCGGCAGGTTGCGTTGCGATTCCATTGAAGCATACTTGTTTTTCAGTGCAGAAATAGGTTTCGTTTGTTGGTAAGTTAGCATACTTCAACCTTTAATTACGAAACTGCAATTGTTTCCTTCAAAAAACATTCTCACCCTCAACACTTTCAGTTAACTGTGTTTGTTTAATTTGTTACTTTTCTTGTTTAAGCCTTTCTAGGTAAACTTATTCGAAAAATGCGAAAAGAAAACAATTTCCTTTGAGCAAAAATCTCTTTATAATGACGAAGGATTTTAGCCTCAAAAGACAAACATTTCGGTGTGACAAAAACAACACTCTTCGAGCAGAAAGTTTCTCTATAATACACCAGGATCTACAGGGGAAAAAATTATTTTGTGCAAAAATCCTTTGACAACATAAAAAAAATGTTTGCACAAAAAAACAACTTTCTTCAGGCGAAACTGTTTTATAATATATGAGGATGTTCACCCCAAAACAACGTTTTTTCGCGTAAAAATCTCTACTTATTGTGAATGGATTTTCGCATAAAAAAAATCTACATTCTTCATGCGAAGTTTTTTTTATAATATAGAACGACTTTGGGGGGAAAAATATTTTTTTTGCACAGAAATTGGTTTATTTTTTAAACAGATTTTTGCGAGAAACAAAATGACATTTTTTCCGGGGAAATCCCTTTATAAGACTTTACAATTTTTCAGTAAAAAAAAGTGTTTTAACCCGCCTGAAAATCTTTATATATTGTGAAAAGCTTGTTGCCCGCAAAACGCTTTCTTCCTGCAATATATAGGGGTTAACTCCAAAAAAGTATGTGTGGTGCTCAAAAATCCCTTTCAAATATATTTAAATTCTTCTAGCAAATAAATACCTACGGTAAATTTCTTATTAGTATTATTATTATTGTTGTGAGTGTTATCATTGTTATTATCGTTATTTTTGTTATTATTATTTTTATCATTTTTATTACCATTGTTATTGTTACTGTTGTTCTTATTGTGATTGCTGTGTGTTATTTTTGTTGTTTTTGTTGTTGTTATTGTTGTTGTTGTTGCTGTTAGTGTTGCTGTTGCTGTTGTTGTTGCTGTTGCTGCAGCTGTGGTTTTTGTTGCTGTTGTTGTTACTGTTGTTTTTGCTGTTGTTGTTGCTGCAGCTGTTGTTTCTGTTGTTGCTGCTGTTGTTGTTGCTTTTGTAGTTGCTACTTTTGTTGCTGTTGTTGTTGCTGTTGCTGCTGTTGTTGTTGTTGCTGCTGTTGTTGCTGTTGTTGTTGTTGTAGTCTTTGTTGCTGCTTTTGTTGCTGTTGTTGCTGTTGTAATGGATTTTAACATAGGTGGCCACTCATTGATTAGCGCTATGGCCTAGTACGATCTGAACAACTAGTCAGTGTAATGTATACGCCTAGCAAGTTAGTTAGTGTGTGATGCTAGCTTCGCGTCACTGCATCAGCTAAACCCACATGGAGCGTCTTCATAGGCAGACTTTGTGGTACGCATGTAATCTAACGACGTCGAGCTAGGAATTCCCCGCCTTACTGGATATGTTCACTCTGCGCACTTTGACTCATTGCTATTACTAAATATATGTTTTTGTTGCACCTGTTTGTTTTGTACTTATGCTTGTTAGGCCTTATGTTTTTGTGCCAATCATATTGTAGTATTTTTCAACCGCTTATCTACATATCCTATTGCATAAGTGAAGTGACATGTGGCCCAGTGGGCAGAGTTGATTGTGCGCTTGCTGAGAAAACACCTCTGACTAAGTTTTTGTTTCTTGAGTGAATAAAGTATTCATTGCTATAACCAGGTGTATTTAGTTTGGCAGGTAGCCAAGTATTGTTAGTATATCTGCACATGGGCAGAACACGGAGCTATTTTGATACATAACTCACTAGTAAACAGAGCCATCACTGCCAAACCAGTAGCGCTATATAGCAATCATTGTTGCATTGCTCAATCGGTACACTTCTCTGGTAGCTGTCCGGTGAAAGTGTGACAAAATCCTTTACATTGGTGGAAGCGGTGGGATACCTTGCGAACGACAGAAACTACTAGAGAAGTTGTAAGCGGCCAAACACCACCTTTACACATTCCCCCTTTACCCGGGTATTGGTGTTTTCCTATCACATAACAGTTGTCTGGTAGCAGCCAAACTAGCACCCCACGGACGCTGTTGCACCCCTTTACTCTGACCCGGTGGTACCCCCCCACCCGGCAGAACGCCCCCCTCTCTTTGCTGTGTTTGAAAAGAGAGAAGCAGTCACCCTGCGTGGTGAACTCGGTAATCGATGTACTGCTCACGCAAGATGCTATAGGCATCTCTTTCGAACCCTGGGTACCCCTCTCCACACAGGGTACCCCTCTCAGCTCTTGCAGTGTACACTGCAGAAGCTGTACCGAGTGATTCAGAAACTGTCTTGCCTTCCTAACGGATACGGCCAGAGTTTCTAACCCAGTGTTTGACACAGCAACTGACACAGTGAGCTTTCAGTCATCCACTGTTCATCTGACACACAGAGTTTTCGCTTCCCGTGCTGACAAGTACCTTGCTGATTGTGAAGGCTATCCCTTACATTGATGGCTGCACAGAGAGCCAGGAGTGCTGGGCGGTTGCCTGCAGGCACGGCAGAAGCTGAGGAATTAGACAAACTCACACAGACCCTGCAAGGAGTGCTGTGACCCCTGCACCTCCACCTGCTCCTACAAAGAACTTCAAACCTCCCAAGTTCAACGGGCAGGGTGATGTAGTATTTCATCACACAGTTCCTAGAAATCACTGAAGCCAACGAATGGAATGCCCACAAAGCCCTGTTTCATGTAAGAGAATCGCTCCATGAGGAAGCACTGGAATGTGGTAGACCCAACACCCTGCAAGCGGTAATCACAGCACTCCGTGCTCGCTTTGGCCTTACACGCCATGAGGCACTACAGAGTGTAGCGCACTTGAAGAAGGCATTGAAGTCTTTCCTCCAAGAACATGCTAGTTAGGTAGAAAGGCTAGTTAAAGCAGCCTATGAAGATTCACCAAACAGACACATAGAACACATGATATCAAAGCAGTCCCTGATTTGAAACCATCCAGGGTACGAGTTATAAATGGCGATGAAGAGGAAGAAGAACCCCGCAAACCTTCCATGAACCCATATCGTCATTCTCAGACTGCTGCCGTGGTGTCGCAGGCTCCAGGAGAGATGGCTCACTTGCGTCCAGTTACTAACAACTACCCCACAGTGAGCTACTCCCCTAAACCCCAGCAGCCAGCGCCCTTTTTTAGAGACGCGATGGCTCATCTACTCCAGACGGTGCAGAGCATGGCTATGGAGTTGCAACAAATGAAGCAGTGGCAACAGCCGGTGCATACATCCCCTTCAGTGCCCCCGGGTTCCTTTCCTATGGGACACACCCCTTCTCCTGTGATGTATGCACCCCTTCCTGGTATGTATACACCCCCTGTTATTGTGGACCCTGCTCCTGCGGTGATGCAACCTCCTGCCCGGGTACCCCACCACACTCCTAATGTGGTGCGCAACCTTTGTCCGGCTACACCTACCATCCCTGTCATGGAACAGAACTCCCCACCCACGGTGTAACAGCCTGCTACGGCGCAGTTGGTTCCCCTCAGTGTGTGGGCTGTAGACAGATGGGCCACTACAGCAGAGGTTGTCCATCTAAACCCAAGACAACCACCGTACCCAGAGCAAAACCTGAGTCGGGAAACAACCAGCGCCCGCAGTAGTAACCGCGTTGACTAGCTGTAACAGGGCACAAAGGTGGAAGAAAGAACTAGAAATGGTAGAAAAGCACAACCCTGTGTCTCCAACTCCTTCACCCGGGTCCTCTGGAACACCTCCCAGAAAGAAGGAGTCCCCTTCCCCACCTAAGTGGCAGCTGCCTACCTCTAACCGAGATGCAGTGCTACCAGAAGATGCAGACGGCACAGAGCTTTATGAAATCTCTGCCGCCATAAACTCCTTACTCGACCAACCCTTTTTGGAGCCTGTAGGTCCCCTGAAGAAGCAGCCTTACCCAGCTCAGTGACACATGCCAGTAGTGGCACCAGTCCGCCCGTCAGTGGAGCGCCCTTCACGCCCTAGAAATGGAGCGTCGCCTCCCCTTTCCCGAACTGCAAAGGTTCAACCTACCCGTCCGTCCAACGCTGAGATAGAATGGTCATACCGGGCAAGCTATTTCCTGCCAGGGAAACTAGAAGGCAAGTCAGTCAACCTTGTCGTCGATACCAGCTGCGCCACGAATCTCCTCTCCAAGCACGTCTTTAATCAATTACCTGAGTCAGTAAGACAGTCAGTGCAAGAGTGAGTCCCATGGTATCCTGGCCGATGGCACCCAGACCCGTTTCTATGGCACAGTGAGAGTTACCCTCCGTCTCTGTGATGTGAAAACTGAAGCCAGGTTCGTTGTCAGTCACATAAACGTGGACGCTATTTTGGGGATGCCCTTCCTCACCGACCATGACTGCCGTATGAGGTGCAGTGAGTGTGCCATTGCCGTAGCAGGGAAGGAGATGCGCTGTACTAACAAGTATGGTGCACTGCTAATGAACAACGTTCAGGTCTTTCGTACCACACAGCTACCCCCAGGCATGGAATCTACCATCCTGTGTTAGGTCACCACACAGAATTACTTACCCTTTGGGTTAGTAGAGTCCCGACCCGGAGGTCCTCCTATTGCAGCTAGTCTGAACGAGCCAGATAGCAAAGGGCAAGTACTACTCACATTTACGAACCCGACAGCTCAGCCAGTAGAACTGAGGGCGGGAAGCACGGTAGGCCACTACAGAGGAGTGAGCCCTGAACAGGTCGAGCAAACTGAGGTGGTTGCCATACCCGCTTCTACCCTACCTACCCTACCCCTACTCTTCTTGTTCCACGGTTCCCCCTCACGTCTCTGAGCTGTATTTAACCACTCTCCCCCAGTGTCAGAACAGACGCGAGGCGTAGCAAGTAGCTGGGTTGCTACGACAGTATGCTGCCGTGTTCAATTCGGGAGACCATGATGTTGGCCAAACCACCCTGGTCACACACAACATCCCTCTCCTCCCTGGTACTCGACCTATTTGCCAACCCCATCACAGGCTAGGCCCTGAGAAGGAGGAGGAGGCAGAGAGACAGGTTGAACAACTATTGGAGCGTGGGCTCATGGGACCAGCCTCAGAGGCCTGGAGCTCCCCAGTGGTTCCAGTGAGGAAGAAGGACGGTGCGTGGAGATTCTGTATTGACTACAGACGACTGAACGCTATCACACACCAGGACACCAACCTCCTCCCCGCATCAATGAGAGTCTAGATGCTTTGTCGGGGAGCAAGTTCTTTAGTACCCTGGACTGGGTCAGTGGGTATTGGCAGGTCTCTCTTGATGAAGAACCCAGTGAACGCTCTGCATTTACCACCCGTACCGGTCTGTGGAAGTGGAAAGTCCTCCCTTTCGGCCTCGCTTCAGCCCCAATCATCTTCCAGCAGTTGATGGAGAAAGTACTCCAAGGTCTCCACTGTAAAACCCTCGTGCGCTACCTCAATGACATTATTGTCATCGCTCCTGACTTTCCCACCCACATCCAGCGCGCCTGGCTGAAGTCTTTCGGCGTCTGCAGCAGGCCAGGTTAAAGCTCAAACCCAGTAAGTGTGAGTAACTCAAGCCAGAGGTCCGGTAATTAGAACACCTGGTGAGCAGTGCAGGAGTGGCCACAGACCCGGAGAAGGTTGATGCCATAGCACACTGGCAGACACCCAAAAAGTTGAGGGGTTTGCAAGCTTTCCAGGGTACCGTAGGGTACTAAAGGCAGTACATCTCTGATTTATCTACAGTGGCTTGGCCCCTCACCCAGCACACGAGTAAGCATGCTCCTTGGGAATGGTCTACAGCCCAAGAGACTGCATGTGTCCCTATTCTTGGTTACCCTGACCCTAAGCTACAGTACACCTTGGACACTGATGCTAGCAATGCAGGTGTAGGTGCTGTGCTTTCACAGGTGCAGGAAGGTAGTGAGCGAGTAATCGCTTACTACAGTGAGACGTTCAGCCCTCAGGAGCGCAACTATTGTGTGACAAGGAGAGAACTGTTAGCAGTAGTGAAAGCTGTTAAGCACTTTCGTCCCTACCTCTATGGCCAGCACTTCCGTCTTCAGACAGACCATGCCTCCCTGTTGTGGCTGAGCCGCCGCCGGGAACCCACCAGTCAGGTGGCTAGGTGGCTTGAGTCCCACTCTGAGTTCAAGTACACCATTGAACATAGGAGTGGCCCCTGACACGGCAACGCAGGCGGCTTGAGCCGCAGGTGTCCCCCAGAGTGTAGGCAGTGGAGCCACATCCAAGAAAGGGATGGTGGACCCTCAAAGTCTGAAGTTCAGCAAGAATTGGCCTCCCCTTTTCAGCCCCAGCTCTCCGCTACTTTGGCACCAACTCGGTTTGAGTCACAGCCATCACCCCCCAGCACAACCACCCTCTCTGTCCCTCATGTACCTTCCTATGCCGTTCAGCCCGTCCAACCGGACGTCGACTTTTTCCAGGCTCAGAGTGAAGGCAACCACACTGTAACTGTCATCTATCAGGTAGTGCCTACACAGCGTCCCCTCACTAAGGAGCAGTTGGAGCCCGGCAGCCAAGAGTTCAGATGACTGAACAATTTCATTGGGGCTATGAGACTCCGGACAGAGGGTGTGCTGGAACTACAGGTTCCTCCCAACGCCGCTCCCATTGGTGTGCGGTCTGCCCAGCAGGCTTACGTGGCCACACGGTCTGGCAGGCCCACTCTCTTGGACACCAAGGAGTGAGCACGACCTTGAAGCGCCTCCAACTCACCTGGTACTGCCCAGGGATGACGGCAGATGTACGCCGTCTGGTCATGAGTTGCAAAGTCTGCCAGAGAGCCAAGAATGGTGGCACCAAACCCAGTCCCGGTCGCCAGCGCATGTACGCCGGCCGCCCCTGGCAGAAGTTGGCCGTTGATTTGGTAAGCTCTTTCCCTGAGACAGAGCACGGCAATGCCTGGATCCTGGTGTTGACTGACCACTTCACCAGGTGGCAAGACGCTCTGGCCCTGCCAAATGCCACGGCTCCAGTGGTAGCTAGCGCTCTGGACGAGCAGGTCTCCTGCTTTATGGGCATTCCTGAGCAGATGCACACAGACCAAGGGGCTCAGTTTGAGTCCCATCTGACGCAGGATTTGTGTGCTCTGTGGGGTATAGAGAAGACCCGTACCACTCCCTACCACCCACGAGTACGCCCAGAACCTCAAGTTGAGACTAGAAGAAGTACACGAAGCTCTGAGGGAGCAACAGATGGAAGTTAGAGCTGGAGAAGGAAAAGAATCCAGTTTATACACGGTTGGAGAGCAAGTATGGTTGGAGAACCGTCTTAGACGCCGTGGAGAGAACCCGAAGCTACAGGCCAAATCCATCGGCCCCTTTTAGATCGAGGAGGCGTATAGTAACCACACCTACCTCATAAGTAGGCAAGGCCAGCAGTCCATACAAAACGAATGCCGCCCTAAACCATACTATCCCGGTGTTGGCCCCAGAGGGCAGGCGCCAGCGACAGTGGAGCCCAGGCGGCGTGCTAACATGCGTGGGACCGCGAACCGCACCCCCTCTTCTGTCTCCCCTACTTGCGCCTCCTCTGTTTGAACCACCCCAGTTAGAGACTAATTTGCCTCTTTTACCTGCAAGGAGTGTGCCAGATTTGGAGCGGCCAGGTGTAAGAAGGACTGTCACTCCCCCAGTTGTTCCCTTCAAATCTGGGGCAAATCGGACAAGGGATTCAGCTAGAAATGGCCAACACATACAGGAGTTGTCTCCCCCAGTAGCTGAGACACCCTCACCCCCTGCACAGACTGAGATCCAACCATCCCATGTGTCATCCCAACGGCCACAAAGGAACGTCATCCCATCCATGCGTTATTGGCAGCCACTATGCCATCTAACTTCAACTGCAAAAAAAGTGGGTAGAATTTCTGAAAATACCAAAATGCCTAAGACTCAAACGGGATCCCTGAGTAGATTTCTCTCATAAACTCCTAACAAACTGGGTATTGACAGGAAGGTCAGGTTCTAGCGCTGCTTCCTGCCAAGATTCAGTCTGCTGGCAGCAAAATCCACTGAGCACTCAGGCCCCAAATTTGACCCATTTTCCACCTAGGGGTAATAATTTACAAAAACGGCAAGTGCCGCCCGGAAAGAAAAGTAACTCCTTACGGGATGTAGCCAACTCCTCATACTTGATGTTGTTGGAAAAAGTACACTCTATCAAAGGTTCCAGGAAAGATTCAGAGAAATATTCTTCTCCACCAGAGAACTACGGCTGATCAAAATCGGAATTTAACTACCAGTCAGCCTTTGCGCATCAACCCCTGCCTGTTGTTTATGCCGCTTCTAGTCGAGATCAAACAAGCCTGCCGCGCGCGGGAACAGGCATTTCTATACAAATACCCAAAGTGACTGGACGTCCTAACCACTACATGGATTCTTCTACCAGTTTTTCACCTCAGGAAGGAGATGGATACCTTCAACTTCGAGTCGAAGAAGAGTTCGAGAACGAGATCTCCTCCGCTGCTCTGCAGCCGCCTTCCCCCTTACGGGGCTTTCCTCCTTCTCAGTCCACCCCTTCTGCACAGATGATTGCTGCTACCCCCCCGGGTACCCTGCACAGAAGAGATGAAGAGAGAGGACGAACTCTTGGGAATTGCTAGTCAAATAGAGCTGATGAGAAATTAAGTTCATCGCCACAGCTCCCCCAGTGACCCCCTGGCGCTCAAGCAGCCACCCCCTCCTCAGTGGCAGTCCACGGAGTTTCTCCCCTTCCCTACTGCCCCCCCCCCCCTACCACTGTACTCACTGTACCGGCAACAAACACTCTCACTTACAGTCAAGGTGTGTCAAAGCTTACTGCCACTTCCCCTCCCGTGGGCCCCTACCCCCTCCCGGGTGTTGAACGCTTCTGCCCCGACCCGGGGCCCCCCATTGTCTGACCCTGGATGACCCGAAGCTGAGTTTGAGTTCAGTGGCTGTTCAGGAGAAGCAACCTGCAGGTACTAGACTACCACACACGGTCACCAGAGTGCGTATGCAGACGCTGGGTAAGATCATCCCTAGTAAGAGGAGAGGAGCAGAGCTCTTGGCTGGACCCTCTAAATGGGGCAATTTCTCCCTTACAGCCACCCCCATCCTCTAAACTAGCTTCCCCTCCACTGACCGTGAAAGCCGTCTCCACCTTGCCTGGCCAGATTGTGTCCAGTAGACAGATCCCCCTCCTTGACCTGATTCCCACACAGAGGAGGGTGAGTACCCCTGCTGTGCTCCCCGCACCTGTACCCACCCCTTCCCCCTTTTCCTTGCCAGTAGACGGACCATCTCTTTCGGTCTCTACACCCGTTGTCAAGCTAGTTCACATTGCTGCCTCTTGCTTTTCCTCACCCACCGTAGAGGAAAAGGTGGTAGCTCCTCAGCTAGTAGGAAAGAAACCGCCTATTGCCCGGCGGCTCCTTCAGTGGGTCACCCGTAATACTGAAAAAGCCATCCAAAAAGAGCTGAAAAGGGCACGAGTAGTAATATATGAGCAGATCTCCCTACCAAGTGTTTTTTTTGTGGATCTGACCTTGGAGTTGAGGCAATGGGTTATGACGTTGGATGGATTCGCCGAGTTTATATTGTATTTTATTTGAAGGGCATTTGAGTGGCATTTGAGTGGCATTTAAGTGGCATTGGAGTTTTGATTATTTTTTTACTTGATTTGAACTTATATGACACTAGCAGAAATACCCGGCGTTGCCCGTGGAGATTACATAAATAGTGCGAAAACGATGTTACGGAGATCATGAAGGGCCAGTGTCTTCAGTTTTGACTTGCCAGTTGGCTTGAGGATGCTCAATTTGTCTACATGTTTCAATCGTTATATATTTTAAAAATTGTGCTGTCAGAGCATCTAATAGGTCTTGGAAAATTTTTGTCTGCACTAATTATAATTTTATAGCCGCATGGGTGTGCCAACTTCCCTCTTGCTTCATAACATAATTGAATCTTTGAACATAATCACACAACATCTGAAGAAGTGTAACGTTTGTTCCATGCAACACATTGCTCTCCCAATTGCGCACCACCACCGATAACAACAACTTGCAAAAACGTTGACTTTTCTTTTTGAAGAGTTGAGCTTGCAACTCTTTCGTAATAGCTCATGTCTAGATATTCCAGGGGGTGAAAAGCATCTTTTTAAGTTTATTTTCCCACCAAAGGAGATTGTCATAAAGCATGGATCATATTTGCAAAAAGTCAACTCAAGGCTTTGCTGTAGTTTCACATTTAGTGAAAAACCAACTCAAAGAATCTGGTGGATATTCAAGTATTTGTATTTTAAATTTTCATACCAAAGCATATGCTTAGTGACTGTGCATTGTGCAACCCATTGGTCAATATTTCGAAAACGTATTTTAGAATGCTGTATCAACTGTGCAAGTAAATCAGCTAAACATGCGCTGTTCACAGTGTGGCAATCACAACGCAATTGTAACAAAAACTCACAATAGTTTTTATTTTCTCTGAATTTTCGTAAACCTTGTGGAGTTGGAGAAAAGCTGTTTGGAATAATTGCGCCAGTTCTTTTTCATGACATGCTGAGCAGCAGGTAAAGTCAAACATCATTAAAATAAACAAAATGTGTACAAATTTTTCACAAATTACGAATTAAGTTCCTCAAATGACTATTTTTGTCACACTTTTTATGCAATTTTTGTACAATATTGTATAATATTTAGTACCTTTTATCAACCGTTTACCATCGATATTTCAACTATGATGATTATTGCCAATGTTGTGGAGAGACAGGTTGATTAATTATTATTAACGGCAAAAGTAGTAATAATAATGAAAATTAATTATAAGCCTTTAGCCAAAAATATTGCAAGTCTTCAAACCTAGACTCGCTTTGCGCTGCTGTTGTAGACCTACTCATAATCATCAAGTATTTTTTGTCATGGTAAACAACATGAAAAAGCAAAAAAAAACAAATAAGAAATAGTACTACTGCTGAACAAAGCCAGAGAAATTGAGAGCAACTCTGATACATTGGGTTCCTTTTGATTACTTTTCTTTTGTTTGTGGCTTTTATCATCATTTTGTATGCATCACCAGTATTGCTCATTCATTGTTGTTATTATTGTTATGGTACACCATGGTTTTTGTTCATAAGTTTCAATTCTTATGATATTTATTTGTATCAAAGTTGTTTGTGTTTAAATTGAGGAATATAATGATATGGAAGAGATGAGAGTATATAGCAGTACTAATGATAATGAGCAGTATTCAACCACAGTGTTATAAACTAAAACTGAGTTTTAAACAAAAAGAAAAACAACTACTTTTATGCAACAATGATAAAAATAATATTAATAAAAATAGTAATAACAGTAATAATAATAACATTAATAATAATCAATGACTAATAATTAATATTTTTGTCACTTTTAATTTTACTAAATAAATAAGAAATACTTTTATTATTATTATTACTTTTACTATTACTCTATATAGTCATAATAATAATTAATAAAAGAAATGAAAACAACAAAAAAATAACCATTCATAAAACAATAAAAATAATATTAAAAATATTAATAATGAAAATAATAATAGAAATAATAAAAAAAATTGTACTGATAACAATAAAAATAATTAATAACAGTTACTCAAGCATAAAAATAACAATGCAGGAGGAGATGGTGTTTATTAATTATTATTTTGATTATTATTAAAACTAACAATTATTTATTGTTGTTATATATTATTCTTGTTATCATTATATTATTCATTTTAATAATATAGCCACGGGCCCCAAGAAAATTGCTAAACAACAATATCAGCCAGGCATAAGCAATGAAATAATGTTGTTGGAATGTGAAAGGCAAGTACAATAGGTGAGTCGGTGGAGAAGCAATTGTAAGACCGAAAAAGCTAGCAAAACTATTCTGTTTGGCGAACAGATATCAATACTTGATTCGCTGTAGCACTGCTGACCGATCAAAAGGCTGCAGCATGTCGGAATATAATCAAAAAAAAAAAAAAACATGTTATGAAAGGCAGAAAAATATGGCCGGATATAACTTGGCATAACTGATGAGAATGAGGTTTCTATTGGAAAGATTGCTGCAATCCTCTAGCAAAATAGAAATTCAAGAGTGTTATAACCTAGAGAATGTAATGACGACTCTGAATATGTATTTTTTATTAAGATTGCTTCATTAGTGCCGGAGTTTTAAGCTAACATCGCAAAAACCGACTTACATTTATATATTAGATATAGATTTTGAATGTATGGCATTCAAGTTTTGATAATTTTTTACATAATTATATACATAACTCTAACTCACAGGGCATCTAGATTTTGAATGTATGGCATTTAAGTTTTGATAATTTTTGTAATTCCGACTCATATGATATCTTGAGAGAGAGGAGAGAGGGGAAGAGGAGAGAGGAAAAAGGGAAGCATTAGCCCTCTAGATGATTAAAGCTTACAGTAAATTTTGTGTAATACAAAGTACTTTAACTTCATTTATTAACTTGAGACTACATATCATCAGCATTCGAGATCGAGTTTACATATAAGAATAATTGTATTTGTATACATCTAGAGAGGGGAGAGAGGAGAAAGGAGAGTAGTTAGAGGAGAGAGAGAGGAGATATCTTGAGAGAGAGGAGAGAAGGTACCATTAGTCCTCTAGGTGATTAAAATTTACAGTAAATTTTGTGTAATACATTTGTAATTTCGACTCATATGGTATCTTGAGAGAGAGGAGATAAGGAAAGAGGAGAGAGGAGAAAGGGGAGCATTAACCCTCTGGATGATTAAAACTTACAGTAAACTTTGTGTAATACAAAGTACTTTAACTTCATTTATCCACTTGAGACTACATATCATCAGCATTCGAGATCAAGTCTACATATAAAAATAACTGTATTTGTATATATCTAGAGAGAGTTTAGAGGAGAGAGGTTAGAGGATAGAGAGAGAGGAGACTTGAGCATAAATATTTCTTTTAGTTATATATATATATATATATATTTACAGATATTATGTTTACCATACATGTAATCACCGTTAATTTTTTATTTTGTTTTAAAAATTATTATTATTTCTGGTAAAAAAAACTACATTAGTTAAGTTTTAAATTCATATGAATAAAATTTGTGTCAATTTAGTATCTACTACCTTATATATTTACAGTATTACTTTGTAATTATTAGTGAAAGAAATTATGAAATACTGGCGAGTAATTAAGTAATTCAGTAAGGAAATTGGTTGGAATCGTAGTAATATTGTTTAAATACAACATTGCTTTGCAACAACTATTAATAAAAGCAATTATGAATGTTGATGAGTAACTAAGTAATCTAGTAAAGAAAACTGATTGAAATCACGGTAATATTTTGTTAAAAGATACTTGCGTCATGTTTTATCAACGAAAAAATCAAACAATTTTCAAATAATTACGAGTAACTAAGCGATTCAGTAGGAAAAACCAACTGAAACACGCAATATCTCTTTTGAAATATTTACAATAAACACAATTGGGTAATATTTGTTAAAAGATACTTGCAACATAATTTATCAACGAAAAATTCAAACAATTTTCAAATGTTTACGAGTAACTAAGTGATTCAGTAGGAAAAACCAACTGAAACACGCAATATCCGTTTTTGAAATATTTACGATAAACACAATTGGGATATTGCTGTTATCAAAGAAATCAAGCGAGTATCAAATGTTTACGAGTAACTAAGTGATTCAGTTGAAAAAATCGATTGAGATCATGTGACATCCGTTACAAAATATTTTACGTCAAGTTAGCAATGAGAAAATAAATATTTCTTAGAATATCCGCTATAGCGAGTTACGATAATCTTTACGCACCTTGAAGGTTTTCAGTCCATTTTCGGTCAGATCAAAATTTATGCGAGACGTTTTAGGTATTATTTCAGTCGACGTAATGTTACCAGTTCATTTTTAAAAAGTAATTAATTATAATATAACGCAAGTGTCGCTTTACTAATAAACTCATTCCAGAAAAGTCATTGATCATCATCTCTCGCTTAATCCTATATGTTTTGATCTTTTTAATATTAAGTGTTATAAAGTCGCGAGAAAAGTCATTAATTACACCTAAGCACTATTTATTATCATGTTATTTCTATTTAAAACAAAACAACAAACGTCCATAGATGATGGAATTATAGGTTGAATTCAACCTAAAAAGGAAGAGAACTTGATTGCATATATCTCCTGTTTTTTATTGTTTAATTACATATTAGTTAATACAGCTACACCTTTCACCAAAACGGATTTGTGGTTTTACTTCTAATTCTCCTTCTTAGCTCCGCTATAAGTTAAAAAAACATGAACAAAGCATGACTCCATCCACTTGTTTTGTTAGTTAGACTGTTACTTTTTTTAAAACATCTCATTGTTTTTTGTGTGAAATACAAACAATGTATCAACATACATAGTGTATTTTCTATTTTTTAGGAAGCTGTTTTGTCTAATAAATCAAGAGTTATATGTTACACATACATATTTAAATGCTATCAGATATATTTAAAGTGTTTATTACATTCCTAACTCATACTCAATGTTGTAAACTATAATTGAAGCTCTCACATTTTAATTTACTGTCTGATGAGATAAAGATGGAGCTACACTACATCATTGTTTTGCTGTTGATGCGGCTATATGATTGTTTGTGGTAGTGTGTGTTATAGTAGACTATATCAATAAACTGCGATTGAACTAGTTATTAAATGCTATCAGATACCTGTAAAGTATTTTATTACAATTCGAACTCATATTTAATGTTGTAAACTATAATTGAAGCTCTCACATATTAATTTACTGTCTGATGATATAAAGATGGAACTACACTGCATCAATGTTTTGCTGTTGATGTGCCTATATGATTGTTTTTGCATATCTTCAGTTGACTACATAGTTCGAAGTAGTGTGTGTTGTAGTAGAGTATATCAATGAACTGCAATTGAACTAGTTAATCACACATCATACTTTTGCTATAAAAATAGGTTTGAAGGATGTGAGTTGTCATTCAAATGAAATGTAAGCTTCATCCTAGCTAGATATATTTAAAAGAGTATCAATCTAGAGGTTGTAAAATTTGTTTTTCCAATGCTCTGCATTCAAAAATTTTAGCTAGGTAGAAAGAAAGATTACAGGAGCGTATATAGAGCTTAAGCTTATTAATCTATCTAATCTCTATCTTCCTATTTTTTTAACCAACTTCCTAATTGACTTTCACTTTTTTAAAAAACAATATCATTTATCATAGTAATGATCAGAAAATCAGTCTACAAATAAATCTTGATAAATGACTTCAATGTTTTGTATATAAGAGAAACTATTTTTTCTAAGCAGTATCAGTTTTCATTTGTACTTCGTTTCAAGTATTAGTCTGCGAAACTACAAAAAATGGCTAGCAATATTCCTACAACAAATGAGTAAGTTATTTTATACTATCTTTTACAATTTTGTTGCAGTTACATTTATAAATTTATACAAATGTATATATATATATATTACTTGTAGGTCTACAACCTCAAATGAGGCACTAGATCTAAATATAGATGAAATAGATTTCAGTGCTATGTAAGTATATTATTGAAACTTTATTATTCAACCGTATTATATAGAGTTTTTAATTAATCACAATCTTGATTTATTGTTTTATTAAGCTCTACCGATGATGAAACAATGAGGTGGCTGGAAGAATGTTTTAAGGAAACGGAGAAGCCAAAAAAGACAAGTGCTAGCACACACATTGCTATGAGTAAGTATTTTTCTGTTTTATGAAAAATTTAAATTTTTCTGTAGGTAAAAGAATAGCGACTCTACATTTACTACGTTATTTTTGTAGAGAAAACATCTACACGCTTTATTGCAACAGGGGGGTATATAGGGAAGGATGAATCCTTTCTCTCCTACTACCGTCATACATTTGAATGTGAGTATGATGAAAATATTATTTACTACATACTCATTCAATTTTAATAATTTTTTTTCAAAACACTAACATAATTACATTCGTATTTTCTATTTTAGTTCAAGCAGAAAACCGGCAACTAAAACAATATGGGAACATGAGTGTTATAGATGGGGAAATAAAAGATGATAAGGAGTGCTTCAAGTGTAAGTGATATGCATTATCTTTATATACATATACCATACTCAAGACGGTTATCTATATATATATATAATGAGAATTTGTTTATTTTGCTTGTAGATATTGATAACAAAAATACGAGGTAATTTCTTTCAGCGCTTACATTATTATTGATAGCATATTGTACAAAGACGCTGAGCGAAGCACTGAAAGAAAAAAAAGACAGCATATCGTGTATATTTTGTGGTAAGAAGTTTAAATTAGGGAAAATGCATGAGCCTGGCCGAGTTCTTTCAAGACATTTTTGTGCTCACTTGCTTATTTTTTATTGTTTATGCGGAAAATCACATACAACTTTGATAGAACTCCAGCAACATAGTTGTATTTTGAAAACTAAAATGTTTTTTATTGTTGATATTGCTAGTTATAATAATTTTGTTTTATTTATTAATAAAAAATATTCTGATTTAGTTATGGATATTACTTTTCCAAAAAATTTGGCGTTAGTATATATCTATCCAATAGAAGGTTATTTTTCTGGAAACATTGATTTAGATTTTGAATTAGGGTGTAAATGGTTGGCAATAGCTGAAAAACCGGTTGCTGGAGATCGAAAGCTTTTACTTAAAAACCAGTGTAAAAAAATGAGAGCGCTTATATCTTCAGATTCTGATCTTTCCTAAACTGAAGAAAGTAATAATGACTTAATTTCTGTTGCTAGTTCACAGTGCAGTCCAAAAACCAGTGTTTTAGAATCTAATACTGTAATAGATAACCCTCAA
>CALYOO010000472.1:0-30012 GCA_945261195.1 Cryptosula pallasiana
TAAAGTCCTCTCCTGAAATTTCTTTGCTCACTTGGTTATTTCTTATTGTTTATGTGGGAACTCAGAGACAAATCTAGGATACATCCAACAACATGAGTGTGTTTTTGATTCAAAAACGATTTTCATTTTTGATCTTGCTAGTTATAATAATGTTATTTTATTTATCAATAAAAAGTATTTTGAGTTAGTCAAGAGTACCACTTTTCCAAAAACTTTTTCCTTAGTTTATCTCTACCCAATAGAACATTCTTTTGCTGAAAATATCATTTTAGATTTTGAATTGGGGAGTAAATGGTTGGCAATAGCTGAAAAACCAGTCGTTGGAGATCTAAAAATTTTATTTGGAAACCAGTGTGAAAAACAATTGGAAAATTTAAATAAATTAAAAGCACTTATATCTTCAGAATCTGAAGAGGAAGATGATGATTCTAACTTCAATGCTAATAGTCAGTGCAGTCAAAAAAACTGTTTTTTCAAAATGTGATACCGATAGTCAACATGGCCAACATAGCCAACATATACAACACAATCAAAGTCAAAAAATTGATTTAAGTTCAGTCAAAGTAATTTTAGATGTACAGGAAGGAATAAAAGAAAGGTTTTAATTAATCTATCAAATCAGAATTCTTTTATGTTAGAAAGAAAATGAGAAAAAAATCCAGAGTTTTGTCAGGAATAAATTTTTATTTTAACTGCACTGGTAGGAGATTTTTAAATTATCTATTTCTCTATATTTATTAGTATTATCATTGTTCTGTAATAGGCTTTATATATATCCCCAGTTTTATAATATCTTACCACAAAAACTTTTATATGGCTATATATTGTGTGCAGCCAATACAGTGTTTTCAATTAATAGTGTAAATATAAGCGCTAAATGCAGTATGCCTTACTATTTATTTTGTGCCTATATTGGCTCATCTGTTATGCACAGACTGAGAATGTTTTGTTGCTAGCCACACTTACATGTATATATCATAGTAATTATTTTATTATTGGCTAGTCGTGTACGTTCGATTCTTACTGTAAACATTTTTGCTATATGCAATATTACAAATAAATATTCTGTTGTCTAACTTTATACTACAACCAAGCTATGAAAAAAACAAGTTTTGTACCTACATTGTCTTAGCTATGAAATTGTTATGAAAAAGTTAAAACTACTTGCTTTGCACAATGTTCAGCAAAAAAAATATCAGTAACTGACTCACAAAGCTGTAAAAAGTTGAAGTTGAATGTTTACAGCTTTAAAAACGCAGCTTTTTAAAGCTTTGCAGTATCTTTTTTTCTGACACAAAACACAATTTATGATTTCAAGTCTTAACAAAAAGTGACGATAACTTCTGTCATTTATTTTGTCGATTCGAGGGAGCGGAACTTTTAAAACTTTGTGAATTACTGAAAGTTGTAAAATTTGCACAGTTGTAAGTCCGTAACTTGTACAATTTTACATTTTGTTGAATGTACGGAGTTGTCTTTTCATAGTTTTGATAAGTATTCGTTTTAATTTTTTTGTACTTAAAAAGTTGGAAATTAGGTTTTCAATAACAACTCTAACGACAATATAAATAAAATATTCTATTACATTAAATATATAAAAATTATTGTACAATACAAATAATGAGTTCAAATGTTGATAATTTAACCATCGCCAGCTCTCGTTGACAGCTGTAGTAACTCGTCAATCATTCACTCGTATACTTTTTCTGTCTAAAAGCATATGTAGACGTTGATATAGTAACTACTGCATACTATGATAAAAGTAACGTTAATGCTATACACTTACTAACTAGTTGAGAAATGCTAGTAAAGCTAGTAAAAGAAAACAAGATTCATGTACCTTAATCAGAACTCGGATATCAGTATTTCGCTCCTTGTATTAGATTCACTTGTAAAGTCAACTACATTGTCTTCAGAGCTATTTCCACCAACAACATCATCATCTTCAAAGCTTTTGTCTTCAGCGCTATCATCTGACTCACCATCAACATCATCGTTGTCTTCGTCGTCCTCGTCGTTTCCGTCGTCTCCGTCGTCTTCGCCATCTTTGCGGTCGTCATCGTCGTTGTCATCGTTGTCATCGTCGTCGTCATTGTCATCATCATTATCATTCTTCATTTTCATCAATCTTCACCATCTTCATCATCTTCATCATCTTCATCATCATCATCATGATCATCACCATTATCATCATCAACATCAGCATCATCAATATCGTCATCCGCGCCATTCTTCTCCTTGGCATCATCAAATGGAGAAAACCTGAAAGCTCTCCCCTCTTTTACAGCCAAATCACTCAATAGCATTAAGGCTTCTTCAACCGTCAGGATTGTAAGAACATTTCTTTTACTCCATTTGTAGTCATCATCGTGTTTTTGTAGTGGATAATACCTTGTTCATAGTTTTTGATCTTTGAAACGCTTTCAGGTGGAATGATAATTTTTTCACTTATCAAACATCCATCATTTGACATGAATCTGTAGATGACGGTGTGAGGTTGCATCTGTTGTTTTAGCTTCAAATTTGTCTGTTGTTTTAACTTCAAATTTTTTCCAAGCAGAGAGTTTGCTAAATGTCAGAAGGATGTTGTCAGGAATATTATCGAAAGTGGTGATTTCAAAGTATGCATTCAACTGTTTCAACAATTTTTTCTCAAATTCTTGGCTAAGACTCGCTGTTGTTCCAGTTCTAGGGTATGAAAGTCTCCTACAATGTGGACATCAAGTTGATTTTGCTCTCGTGTTCCCATGTACACTACTGTATGCAGAGGACAGCAACCAAGATCTGCAAACTCTGTCGTAAGCTCTTTATCAATCAGTGACTTCGCTCGAATCCGATTTCCATTTCTTAAAACGTATTCATAATCCAAAACACTGTAATCTTCAACGAAGTCAGTACCAAAAAACCTCCAATACTGTAGGAAATGGTAAATCTAGCAGGCTCACAAAATTCCCAATTTCCAAAAAACATTTTCTAATTGCTCCTGTCATTATTTCTGCTATTTGAATCAGCTGCAACTATTTATGTTCATTTGCTCTATTATTTTCATCTCCAGATATTAAAAGGGAAATTGGAACCTGCGATAATCTCATTGATGAGCTCTTGTTATCAATGCGTCGTTCGACTTCGTTATTATCGTGCAGATAGGTATAATCCGATGTAGGACTTGAAGGAGAATCAGGTAAATCTCTTCGCTGATTTGTCACTGTACTGGAGAATGTGTTGCTACTAATGCTGTTTGAGTGGGAAGAGGATAAAGCATCGGAGGCGTTAGTGTTGAATCCTCTATCACTATTGTTGACATTGGCAATGTTGTTGTTGCTGGAAGAGGTGGAGGTAGTAAAGGTAGTGTTGGTGTTGATGTTAGTCGCAGTAGGGAGCTTTGGTGCTATACGAAGTTTTGAAAGTATTTTGGAGTTTGAAGTCATTGTACCTACAAAGCAAAACCTAAGTTAATTGGTAAAAATATGAGGTAATTATTAGAGTTTTTAATAAAAAGCTGTGGTTTTGAAAAAAACTAGATGAGTTATTTAACTAGTTCCAAAACCTAGATGAGTTAACCAGCAAGAACCAAATAACTATTTAGTATTTCTTAGCTTAATGCTGAATGCTCTCCTAGTAGTTGTAGTAGATGTTACTTCTTTGCCCACTGTTGTTAAACTTGTGCTTTCTGTGTGAAAACAGTGGTCCTTAGATAGCTAAAGTCACACCGATTGACCCTAAGAAAATCCTTCACGCGAAAGTCCCTTTATAATTCATATAGATTTATCAAGTGAAAAAAAATATGTTTGCGCAAAAAACTTAAATGTAGCTATAATATGAGGAGACTTTCCCGCAAAGATTTGCATTTTTACCGAACATATTTGATGTTATATTCAGCTGAAAAATGTTTGTGTTCGCGCGAAACTCTCTCTATGATATACACACACAGTTTTTTGCCAAATCAGTTTTTTTTGCAGTGGGAAATACTGTTTCTTTCGCGCGGAAAATAATGTAAGTCTTACCGCGAAAAAAAAATGAATCTGTTATTCGCTCGAAAAATGACATTCCTATTACACAGAAAATTTTTTCATTTTCTTCACGCAAAAAGTGGAGCTTCTCCTCACACAAAAAACAATGTTTTTGCACAAAAGAAGAATTTTATTGCGCGAAAAGTGTAGTTTTTCTCCCAGAAAAAGGTATTTTTACGCGAGGGAAAACTCACGTGAAAACAACTTGTTTTTTCTCGCACGGAAAAGTGGTTGGTATTACGGAAAAATTTTTCTTTTTTGACGCAAAAAATTATTTGTTCACACAGAACATTGACATTTTATTCTCGCGAAATAGGATGTTTTCTCATGAAACACTTTATAGTATAGATGTTTTTTTATCACGTAAAGATGTTGTTTTTGTGCAAAATTTTTGTTTCTTTGCAATGAAAAATGCCGTTTTTTAGCCAGAAAAATAATTTAAATCTTACATAAAAAAATATGTCTGTTATTCGCACGAAAAGTTACATTCCCATTGCGCAAAAAAAATTTTGTTTTCTTTGTTATGTTTTTTGGGTGCAAAAAAATTATTTGTTTACTCAGAACATTGACATTTTATTCACGTGAAATAGGGTGTTTTTTTTCATAAATTGTTTTATAATATATATGTTTTTCGCTTAAACAATGTCATTGTTTGTTTTTCGCAACATGAAATGCTGTTTTTTCACGCAAAAAAAAAACGACTTTTGCGATAAAGTATATCTGTTGTTTCTTCAAAATGATTTTTTTCACGCGAATAGTACCCTTTTTTCCTCACACAAAAAATTTGTTTTTACTCGAACAAGAAAGAATTTTTTTGCACAGAAAACGAGATTTTCTCTGCATGAAAAAAACTATTTTTTGCGCAAAAGCTTTGATTGTTTGCAACCAAAAAATGTAGTTTTTCACGCGAAAAAACTTTTTTTCTCTCCGCGTGAAAAATTGCGTTTTTTGTTGTGTCATCAAAATTGCTTTCCGTGCGCAAATAGTACCATTCTTTCCTCACAGAAAAAATGTTTTTTACACGAACAAGAAAGAGTTTTTTTTTGCACAGAAAACGATGTTTTCTCTGCGTGAAAAAAACCGTTTATTGCGCGAAAGCTTTGATTGTTTGCAACCAAAAAATGTAGATTTTCACGCGGAAAAAACTTTTCTCTCTCCGCGTGAAAAATTACGTTTTTTTGTTGTGTCATCAAAATTGCTTTTCGTGCGCGAATAGTACCATTCTTTCCACACAGATTAAATGTTTTTTACATAAAGGAGAAAAACAATTTTTTTTCGTTCGGAAAATGATGTTTTCTCCGCGTGAAAAAGACTGGCTTTCTTGTGCAAAAGCTTTGCTTGCTTGCAACAAAAAAATTTTTTTTTTGCGCCGAAAAACATTTTGTTCTCTGAGTGAAAATTTATATTTTTGGCTGTGTAACTGAAAATGCTTACTCCCACGCGAATACTTCCAGTTTTCATGCGGAAACATTTTTTTATCGCATGAAAGATACTTATCTCAGAATGTTCTTTTGTTTACTTCGCGCGAAAAATACACATACTCTATGCGCAAAAAACTTATATTGATTCGCGTGAGTAGTATATTTCTCTCAGACAAAGTTATGTGTTTTATCGCGCAAATAAAATATCTTATTTCAGTGTGATAACTAATGTTCTATCAAAAATAATGTGTCCTTTTGTCGAGCAAATATGTAGCACATAATTTTATTTGCAGACTCTTCTCATGAAAAAAGGTTCAATTGCGCGAAAGGTCTAATCTATTACAAAGATATTTTTGCTCGAAGAATGTTGTTTTTTCGATTGAATATTGTAAGTTTAGGAAATTCGGTGCAACATTAACTATTTAAACAGCTCTGCTCCACTTAGAATTCATTCACTTCAGTCAAAGCATTGGAGGGATCAACATATGGTTCTGGTTCTACTACATTGACTAAAAGAACTCTCAGCAACGAGGTAAAAACTAATATATAATCATTTAGGACTAACTGTGAAACTTAATAAGCTATAGTTTTTTAATCATGTATTATTTATTGTACTCAGACACATAAAAGTCAATCGTTTCAGGCAAAACAGCTAAAGAATCAGCAAATGCTTCTGGATCTACTGCAGTAACTAGAAGGACTCTCATCATCAAGTTAAAATTATTAGAATAATTATTTAAGACTAATCGTGAAACTTAGTTATAGCTTCAAACATGTATTATTTATTGTCCTCAGTCTCAGACAATATTTACTCACAAAAGTTTGCTAATGTTGTACGCTAGTCCTGTACATCATACATCAATAGTATTTAACAGGATTTTCTGTTTTTTTCTCTAGAACTACTCATGAAAAGCAAACTGTTAATGTCAAAGAAGCAGAAACTGAACTTAAGCCACTAAATGAAGAAGACTTGTTACTGCTACAAAGCTTATGTAATAAAAAAATTGGAGATACAGTACAGATATTTGCAAACAATTTTAAAGTCATCAACAAAAACTGGCTACAGCAGCTAAAGAGTCTTCGATATGAAACTCTTTTAACACTAAAGCTTTTAAAGAATGCTACCACAACAGAGATTTAGAAAATTTGTTTTCATTTACAACAACAATGCCAACAAAAACGGCTAAATGCACCTACTTCTATTGAACACAGGCGCAAAAAACTTTGTCTAAGGAGAACTACAAGACCGAGGACTCATCACAGGGTACAAGGGTCTGCAAAATACAAACTGTAAGACTATTCATGCTATTTCCACTCAGTTTTTGATTCGAGCTATTTTACCTTTCTGAGATAAATACTTCTGTACATTCTTTCAACATTATAACAGAACTATTCAATACCCCATCAATAAATAAAGTATCTATGAATACCATGATTATGTATGAAGAAAACAGTTTAAGTTTTCTTGTAATAAAACTATAGCAATAACTATACAATGTTAATACAACAATTAAATCACAATCAACTCGGTATAAACCCACACATAAACCAGCCAACATCATAATCTAACGACATAAAAACTCGCACTATAAACCCTCTGCCCAACTGAACACAACACAAAAAATTAAAACACCCGGTGCACACAAAAAGGTACCTCACCCAACACAATTAATTAAAAGACACCTGGTGCACACAAAAAGGCACCTCAGGCACCAGGCACCCAATCAATGCATCAGGAAAACCTCCAAAACATACAACCAATACACATAACATAGAAACCATTGTCCAAACCGACATTCAACACCATAATAATTGCATCCATTCTAAACAACTGGTGCACACAAAAAGGCACCTCACCGGTTTTGCATAGGAACAGGGGCATACTTCAAGTACACCTTGAACCAGGGGAACCTCTTAATCCCTACATTCCATGAAAAAGACCTGTTCCCTTATTACTAAAATATTCAGGAGAGCAAAAATTTCATGTGCCAAAGGTAGGAAAAGAGATAAAAAATGACAAGAGCAACAATAGCGCAGCTGTCTTCATTCATTTACACTAAAAGGTTATACAATAAATACTGATGTAGAGTGAACATCTCGGGTCGCACCCCCAATCAAAACCCCATGTGGATTGAGCTGCTCATACCTTACTACTTGTACTTGCCAAATCATGACTCATCATCAACAAACTGCATCCAGTGGATTTGTCCATCTTGGGAATGGTGCTCATCGAGGTTGGATCTTTTAGTGCAACACATTTGGTCATAGTTTGTGACGCTTAATATAAATCGCAAATATAGCCAGGTGGCCAGGGCAGTTGTAAATGCCATGGCATTTACCTGTGGCAATTACCTTCTTTTGATGATAGAAAAGAATGCAGCTATGAGAAAGCTGAGCCAGGAGCAAGCCGACTACAACACGAAATGAGCTGAAAATAAAGATTGGCTGTATGCTCATATATCTAGAAAACAAGATGCAACCAGCAAGCTGTATCCCGTTAACTCAATGATTGATACTTATAGAAAACTGTATGGGCAAAGCTCTACACAGGAAGCATGATGACCACACCCCAATCTGAAAGAACTAACGCTTGACTACACATCCAGCAATGAGGGGAAAAGTTAAAAAAAAATTGTATTGGTGGAGGTGGAACGTCTGCTAGTGTTGGTGGTACTATACCACATTTTAATTAATGTTACACTAGTCGTACAAAATTTCATTTTCCTGCTATACTTGTATATAGTCAGTGCTATTAAAGGGGTAATCATTATCAATTGGTTATCTTCTAAAAACTCAACGTTAAAACACTTTGGTATTGTCCGTGAGATTTTCAGCCACATCGCAAAAATACACTTCGATTCCTTCAATTTTTTCGACAAGTTTTTCTATACCGCTGCCGAAAATTTCAGCTGGAATAATTGACTTTTTTGATCAAATTTTTAGCACTCTCACAACCCAAAGTGTTTGCAACGACCTCAGATATCGCGGCTAAAATATCTTTTATGTTAGTCACACCAGCGATACCCAAAATTATATTTTGCCATTTCCTTATCTTTCCCACCTCTTTTCCATAATCTCTTTCCAGTTCTCTCAAAACTTCATTGTGACCATCGAGCTCATCATTTAATTGTTTCAATTGTAATAGGTCCTTTCCCATCTTTTCATCCTTTGCATCCAAAACGCCTATTTTTTCCATCCTGCCAGTCAATCTTGACTGCACTACTTACATCGTCGTGCGACAGTTTTAATTCGCTCTTCTATAGCAAGAAATTTTTGTTTTGGCAACTTACCTTCTGGTTTGTCAAGATCTGTCTATCCAACTTTTCCTTTTCTTGGCGGTAATTAAACTTTGCAACTATCTTAATACTTTTGAGTTGGTCAGCAAACTCTCTTGCAGTACTTTTCTGCCTAGTATCTAGTTTGGAAAACCAATCATTGAAATCAGAGTACGATTTTTGGAAGGATTCGAGATCTTTATCATTTGGATTTATTACTCTGTATGAGTTTTTGTCAAGCCTATTATCAAAATTTTTTACAGCCATACCAAACAAGCTCTTCTACTCGGGCTCTGAAACATGGGGGTCTCCCATAAAAAATTCTGGATTGTAAAATTGTGTGAGCCTGCATTCACCTTTGCTGGTTATGACAGCCAGCACGCTATTGTCCAGGTGATCAAACCCAGAAAGTAGTTGTAGATTTGACAAAACTACACCTATCATGTTTTGGGTGTGTTAATCAACACAGGATGTATTGCCTGGCATCTCAGGTGCTTTCTGAGCATCATCTATCACAATAAAGTGTTTGTTGATGTACTTTTCATAGTATGCACCAGTCTTAGCATAATCTACAGCTCTCTTTAGCACACCGTTCAATACAGTTTCGTTTGCAGGTTTGTTATCTGCTACCATGGCATCACGCATCTTTTTAAACAATAATGTTGTTTCACCGTAACCTTTGTGCTAATAAATGTGTGTATAGTAGGCCATCCATGTTCTAGGAGATTACTGTCAGCATTTCTGATGGAATTATTTCAAACAAGAATGGACCGCTGTATAGAAAGGTCAACCTTTCCAATGCTTGTTCGGTAAAACTGGTCTCATCTGCATAATTAGTAGCGTCAATGTTGCTATGATCCAAATATTGTCCTTCAATTTCATTTTCGTAGCATATAGCAAATGGCTTATAACAGAGAACTAAATCACACTTTATTGAAGAGGTATCGACAAGATCTCAAAGATAATAAGATGACTTTCTGGATCACCTAACTTCAGCTACAGTAAAGAGCTTCAAAATGATGATTAAGGTCAAATCATCATTACTTTGTTAGACATTAACAACTATGACTACCTGGCAATCCACCAAAATTTTGGCACTCCAGTTACAAAGACAAGATGGAGCTTACTCACAGGGGTATCCAGTTTGAATACACAAATAAATAAGTTCATGGTATAACCGTTGCAGCTGTCGAAGTCCTGGCTTCAAAGCACGAGTAGAGCTACTCTTTCAACCTGGGATCTTTGCTGACCCAAGTCATGTTTACGCCTCAGGCCACTTGCAACAATATCAAATTCCCCATCAATTTGGCCAGCAGCTAATACATTTTCAAAAACATCTGTTTGGAGTCAGACTACCTGCACCAGTCGGACATCTGAAAAGTATGTTAATCACCAAAACAGTCGGATGATAATTTTGATACATTTTGCGAGTGGTTGGTCAAAGCCCAGGTTACTACAAAGGAAGATAACAGTAAGATGTCTGATGCTGTAGTCAAAAAAATATGTCTAAATCATGAGCAGGGAATCGTGGACAGTGAGGGTGAACAACTTTGCAAGTTTTCGCCACTGTTGGGTGAAGGCCGTTGCTAGGTTTGCGTGGGTGAAGGCCGTTGCTAGGTTTGCGTGGGTTACCTAGCAAAAAGAGTTTAAAAAACTATAGACAATGATGTTTCTGTGAAAGTGGCCATTAACAGTTATCTCCCTGTTACATTGCTCCGCTGTTGATACAGTGACCAGCATAGATTAGGGTACAATATATGTCAGATTCAAAGATAATTATGAACACGATGAGACCGAAAGTTGCAAAGGCTTATGAGATGGAAATAAAATTACCCAGTAAGGGTCTCAAAGATATTTTTTGCCACAAACTAACTCAAATACCAGAGACGTCTAAACAGCAGTCAGTTAGAACAGAAGTCATAACTGGTAAAAAAAAATGGTTTTATAGAATTACATGCTCGGATGGAGCGTTTTTCTAGGTAATGTGTACCGGCTACATAAATGAGATAAAATCCATGAAATCCAAAATACCTGTACCTGCACTACAGCCAAAAGTGCAACTACCACCACAAACGCAACTGCAGCCACAGGCAACGCAAAGCCCTGCAGAAAAAATAAAAGATTTTAATGTAATAAATGGCAAGAACTAATATGAAATATATCAGTAACATGCTGTACAACAGTGTTCTAATGGCAGTGGGAGTAATCACCTTTAGAATGGAACTAAAGGCAATGCGTTTCAAAATTAGACTTCTGGATATAAAACCGGCAGGAGTTGGAATGCTAGCCGAAGAGATTGGTGTGCAAACCATGGCGTGCAAAATTTGAAAGACGTCTAGGTCTTGCCGGCCACCATGTTCACATAATTTAATACATCTAGACGTATTAAATTACACTTTGTTATAGTCTACCAGTTCATGTCAAACTTTATTGTCATCATCTACAATTACGAGTAATTTTTGTTGTCTAGCACTCATATACAGTAGCGCAAAATCGTGAGCTTCTTGATGCATCGTAACTCTTTCATGTTATAGTGCTTGGTACTAGGGATGAGAGTATGGATATCAGTCCAGATACCACTGCTAGTACAGTCAATATAGTAACTATTGGCACGCCTACAACTGTAGAAGTAGTCAATACTCAAACTGTTGATTGTGTCTCAACTAGCAATGAAATTTTCGTCGAGGCGTTTTGTAAATTGCTCACAACCTCACCATATTTTCTACAATGTTTGTTTTTCTTGACAATTAGCGATAAAGCATCATCTCTCATGTCTTTTACCCTCTTGTACTTTTGCACACCACCATCAGGTGGGGTAGGAAGATATTTTTCTATTTATTGTAGTTGATGTATTCCGTATTTGGTGTTACTAATTGAAACTGCTCCTGTGTAAACGTTCTCTCTTCAAAACCCTGAAGCATGTACAGAGAAGGTTGATTCTCCCATGAACCGATCTTGTCAATGTCATGAACATCTATCGACCAAATAGGATCAGTGGATCTGTAACGGCTGTCATTTTGCTCTTTGCCCTTAACCAGCAGGAGAGAATTATATCCCTTTAGTTTCTCAATTTGTTATATCGACAGACTTCTTATTTGGTTAACCAATTTTTTTAGTTGATCAATAAATTGTTTATTTGCCTAACCAATTTCTTTTCTTTAGAAAAAAAATTTTTGGGTCAGCCGACTTGTAATTTGATCAACTGAATTTTTAGTTTTGAAAATGGCTGTTTTTAGGTTAACTGATTTTTTATCCGCTTAGCACAGTACTTATTTGGTCGACACACTTTATAACCAAACCACTAGTTATAGAATTCTCATGACAGTCAAAATCGGTTTAAATAATGATATGAGTGTCCACCAATATCAATATTTTTTGTAAGTCCATGGTAAATAAACATTTTACCTAGTGTAGCAAGATCAAGCACGTACTTAGGTAGGGACACTTTGCATTCTTTGTTAGTATTTTCATTAACAACAGCAGCTACAGAGCTCCCATATCTAGTAAGCTTTGGATCCAAGGTCTTGTAAGCGTGTTGCATTAGCTTTAGCAAATCGCTTAGTTTTTGCACTGCTGGGAATGGAGCTGCTCTGAAAGTGTTTCCATTGACTGCGCGTGACGTGGCTATTTATTAAAATATCTTTCAAATCTAAGTATGTCCAACCTTCTGATCTAAAAATTGATAGCTAGAGGTTTTTTACCATAACTGATGGAGTTGAGCAAGCGTTCTCAGCACTCAACAGTCCTGCAGCTGTGTGTCACTTTTGTGACAGCTGTCCTGGTCATTCATATTTCTCTCCATCCTTCATATCTAGTCTACCTTCTGGGGGTTTAGCTATGAAAACACTGAATTTTTGTTGGCTAAATTTAAGGGCAAAAATTCTGAGCAGGAACCTCCATTCCTCCTACCACTGTTAAAAGTTTTTTTGTAATATAATCAAAGTCAACAAGCAAGTGCAACCTGCACCACGAGGTCCTGACGTCGTGTGTAACTTTTGTGACAACCGTCCCTCCAAGTTTCCTGTTCTGTTTGAAAATTTTCTACAGTTTACGTCTTGGAAAAAGAAACATATTTCAGCAAAATGCTCCACTTGCATTCGCTAAATTGGAGGGGAAAATTTTCGAGCCAGAACAGCCACTTTACATATTACTGCACACGATTGCCTCTTTGAGGGAGGTGGTTGGTGGCAGAAGGCTATTGACAACTACCAACTAGACTGTGCCAGCAAACAGTCAGTTAAACGGGTGACAGTGTGTTGTGGTGGTTTGATTTAGTCAACCAAAACCCACTAAACTCCTAACAGACTCCAATGCCTCCTAATTGACAATTACAGTGAAACCCAAACAAATTGCTCCCAGTTCTTAATCACCACTAAAACTCCATAAATACATCAATTAATCAGCAACAGTGCCTGAAGCATTAAAGCCATGAGTTGATAACAACAAAGCTCATCACTGCAATCATACACATCATGGCGTGATAGGACCCTCTATATATAACTATGTATAAGTTCCTTTACAGAGTGAATGAAAAGTCTGTTAGCATTGACACCGTACTTTTCATTCCGCCATGACAACATACAATAACTAAAACCACTTCGTTCTTTTGGTTATCATAATTTAGCTTATATTACAACAACCGGAGGTGATACAATTCTGCTACTGATAGTTACTTGGGGTTGTTTTTTTTATTTGCTGCAGACATATTCTGAGAACATGCTGATATATTTATGCACAAACAACTTTGGGATCACAGATGAAAAGAACTCAAACAGGAGCTCTTTTAAATGTAAGCCAACCTTACCCATCCTCCAGCTGTATGTACCCAGTCTTCTAGCGTTTTCTGGCGATCCACAATAGCATCCATTAGAGATCTTCTAAAAATCTTTGAAAATTCTTCCATACAAGCTGGTCCATTTGTAACAACCTCCAACACCATCATCTTTGCAAGCCAATCGAAAGCCTAAATCAAATTTTGAAACTGTTATTGCCAGCTTAAGTGGTATGTATGCACCTGCTTGAATTTTTAAGTATTATGCACATGCTGCCAATCACTACACATTAAAAGAATCAATGCATTTTGAGATTATACTTACTGAACGCACAATTAAATATATGTGGTTAAGAAAACAATGAAATGTACTTACATAACCTAAGAAAAATGAATAAACTTTTGTTTCTCTCAATAACTTGGCTAGAAAATCTGTGACTAGCATGTCTTTTCTCTTCAAGTCAAAATTATTGGGGTCGTTGTAAAGGTGAAAAATTCTAGCAATCGCTGGTGATTGACAATTGTTAACTACAAGAAACAATTCTGTTAAAATACGCATAAATGTACATAGACTTGTTGTAAAAATACAAAAAGTGAGCTTCTGGAATGGCACCGTACATAAAACTTTAAAATTGGTGTGACCGGTTTGGTTGTTTGATGTGTAAGGTTAATTATATTTGATACTTTTGCACAAGCCCATCAGAAAATTTTGTTAATCCTACGATGTTTGGTGAGCTATTGGATTATGCTAGAAGTTGTCTTCCTGGATCAGATTGCTGTTGACAGACGCAGTAGTATTTTGGGAGACGATGTTAAATTTGAATAGCTCAGTTGCTAGTTTTGTTTGTTGTTAAAATATTTTATGTCAGTGAAATTTATTGTATTTTGTAATAGACAAAGGATTAAAGAAAATTAAAATGTTCTTTATAGACATTTCTAAAGTATGCGCACGTAAAAACATAATTACCTGTTTGCCTTTTTTGCAACAATGTAATATTTTACCAAAATCAAGCTTTAAGAGTATTAATTTTAAATTAACAGATTGACTCTGCTTAGCGTCAAAAACATCTATATGTTTGCATTGTTTATACTCTTTTTAAGGACAGGAGTAGTAAATAGACATATTCTTCGGTAAACAAAATTTCTTGGAAGTAGTATGAAGACAAAGAGAGGTAGTATATAAGGAGCAGATATGCATCATTTTTTCTAAGGACAATCATGCTCTCTTGGTTTCAAAGCGTTTTTTTTAGCACGGGGTTTTCATGAAAATAGTTCAAATATACTTTTTTGTGTGTACAAGGTGTTGATTACGCCAGTTGTTACCGTTTGTAGCATTGTATATAACAATCCATTATCCAAGTGTTTATTGTGCAGGGTTTTTCATATTGAGGTTCGTATCATGGTTTTGATAATTGGTTTGACCAGTGTATAAAAATGAAGAGTTTGCATTATTATGAAAATGTTGTTAGGCAAGATTTTTGGGAGATAAATATGTGGAGAAGAGAGAGAAGAGTGAAAACGATGCAGTTGATGGTCGCAGGAGTGAAATTGTAGATAATGTTTTGCTGTGTCTGAAACAAAAGGTGGTAATAGCTATGATAATATTGGTATTTGTGGTGGGAATGTCTACTTTGGGGGTGTTGCCAAGTTTAGTACTTACGACAGCGCTATTGGAAAAATACAAAAGACAATAAATTATCCCATCTGAGTCAGAAATTAAATTATTTGCGGTTGAACAACATCTAGTTCATCATGGATGGTAGTGCTGAAGGATTTGACGCAAGGATGTGTTAACCTTCCATGCCGATGATTACGAGCCCGACTGGTTCTGGGGAGATACACGCAATTTTACGAATTATTGGAGCTAATCAGACTCTAGCTCATCATCAAAGGGTAGAAATACACTACCGTTACATCACCTATCAAAAACCCTTTGACAACACATTCAGAGTGAAATTTCACAAGAGAATGATAAATAAAATGATCAGTTTCTCTAGAGATGGACAACATTTTTTTGTTAATTGATGACTTGATGTATGAAGTCTTCTCTAAAGTCGATCTCAATGATTTGTATGTTAATTGTCTTATTATTGACCAAAATCTGTTTTTGACAGAAAAACGTACAATCTCCTTAAAGTGTCATTATTTTTTTTGTAAAGACCCCAAGATACTTCTCAGGTTACCTATTTGGCTCGCCAATGCTTTCCCGAAGGAAAGATATATGAATAAAAAGTCTTTGAGTAAGCGACAAAGAAACCCTACTCTCTTCTATGAATAGACCCTAAAAAGCAAACGGATGACCATTGCAGACTATTGGAAATTTTTGTATTAGTCGAAGCTGTGATGCCATATGTATCCAAGTGACAACATAAAAATACAATTTATATTCGATTTATCTTACATATATTTTGTTAATCGGATGTGTAAAACGTTAATAGGATGAGTAAAGCTCTGCAACAAAAATTTCAAATAAATGCTGCAGTGATGCTATCACTCAACAGCATGTCCGTTTCAAGTCAAAAGTCTGTAAAAGCTCATGCGAAAAAATATATAATTATGACTTTGATTGAATGTACTACAGCTATTATAAAAGGAATAATACCATTGTCAGTGCTGGGATGATATTGTAAAGGATTTTGTCACACCTTCACCGAACAGCTACTAGAGAAGTGTACCTGGTTAGCAATGTAACAATGATTGCTGTAGAGCGCTACTGGTTTAGTAGTAATGGCTCTATTTACTAGTGAGCTATGTGTCAATCAGCTCCGTGCTCTGCCATGTGCAGAGATACTAACAATACTTGGCTACCTGCCAAACTGAATACACCGGGTTATAGCTCAAGAAAGAAAAGTTTACTCAGAGGTGTTCTCTCAGCAAGCGCACAATCAACTCTAATCGACACTGCCCACTGGGCCACAGTTATGCACTTCAATATGTAAACGAGCAGTTCAAATATAATATAATACGATTGGTTACAAGAATATCAGGTCATACAAAAATAAGCAAATAATTAGGCGCAATAAATACATATACATACAGTAAGCAGTGAACAACAATGCGCCAGTTAATTTCTCTAGTAAAGCGAGGAATGCCCTGCTTGAGTTCCTAGTCTTCTAAACAGGCATTGCGGAATGCATGTTATATCTGTGCTGAGGGCAGTCAGGCGTAGCTAAGTCTATTCTCCAATGCGGTGCTGCGGCTAATGAATTGAGCAAGCGTACATTGGCTAGCATAGCATTAATCAATGAGTGGCCACCTATGTTAAAATCCGTTACAATATCTATTGGTCCTGATGTTCTGATAACTCCTTGAGATTTCCCAATAATCTGCAACTATCTCTCAAATAATCTTAATCAAATTTCCTTGTTTTAAAAAAGTAAAATAATAGTTAATTGCAAACAAAACTTTAGTATTTTATAAAAGTCTAAAATGTTTATGGTAATTATGTCACAAGTTCTAAGTAGGAAATCATCAAGATTTTTCCAAAATTTTTAGAAAACCTTAAGAGCAACACTTTTCAATCCAACACCCGATTGTCCATTGCTTCGTCTAATCAGTTGCAAGGAAAAACGTAACGCTTTGCTAGTTTGGTAAAGAAATCGGCAATAATCATCGGTGTGATGACCTGTAAAAAACTTATTGTATACAAGGTAAAAGATCTTGATGACAAAAAGATCGAGGGACTTTTTTGCAGGAAAAATATTGCAAAAAGTAATGAAGCCATTGAATTACAGTATTGGAAAACTTTTGGGAAGAAGGATGCAAAGCGGCAAGAGACAGATGCTGGTCAAATGGCCGGGTCATGAAGAAAAGTTCAACAAGTGGCTGGAAGAATAGTTTATAAGCAGTTATCGCTAGCTTTTACAATCATACGCGAATGAAATGTCGATGCTGATGACTTCACCTTTAAATTTTAATGACGCTAACTTTCTGAACAAAACCAGCTCCGTTATTGAGAATGCATAACTAACCAGATGTTGTAGCTGCTAGACGGGACGTGCTTCTGCTGGAAATATTGTAATCCAACCATTGGAAAACGGTTATCAAGGGAAAATTTTATCTGGAAACAACGGTTGTTTTTGGCGAAAGCAACAAATCATTTATCCTAATTTGCAATGGCAGATACGAAAGTGTGGAAGAACTGCCAAAGTCATTCTGGGCTGAAACAGTTGTTACAGCTATGTATGTTCGCAATCATGTTCCTGCAAGTGCTCTCAAGGAACCCATTACACCTTATGAAAAAATGGTGTCATTCAAAAGCTGACATCAGCAACTTGCGCGTTTTTGGTTGTTTTGCATACTATTGTGTATCAGATGCGCTGCATCAGAAACTTCATGAAAAGGCTGAGTCTATGGTGCTCGTAGGATAGCTTGAGAACTAGAGGATACCGTTTATATGACCCATCAAGTAAAAAAGTGGTAATTCATAAGGATGTCTTATTTGATGACGGAAAATTGGAAGTTACAACCACTGAAAGCAAACAAAGTATGGACTACTCCAAAAAAAAAACTGTGGATTTATTTGAGGATAAACTACTTGGGTTACGCAGGTCACAACGTAGCGCTCCGCCAGTAGTCCATCACGGATTTTGATGAATATGTAAATCATGCTGCCTGTGTGGCTAGTGATTTAGTGGAACCGCAGTCTATGGCTTAGGCAAAGGTAAGTGCTCAACCAATGCAATGGTTGGAAGCAGCTGCGTGTGAGTACAAACCGTTGATTGACAATGAAACCTGGCCACTTGTAGACCTGCCACAGGGTGGGAAAGCACTCGGCAGCAAATGGGTGTTCAAAGCAAAATGTAACACTGATGGTGGGATTGATCGATATAAGGCTAGACTAGTTGCTAACGGCTTTGCTCAGAAATCTGGAGTGGACTATGACGAGACATATTCCACAGTGGTACACAGATCATCTCTCTGATCTATGCAGTCATATTCTGTAGGCAGAGATATGTTTATCCATCACATGAACGCAGTGCCAGCATTTCTAAACAATAACCTATTAGAGGACATATATATGACTCAGCCGGAAGGGTTTACTGTAGCAGGTAAAGAGAGCCAGGTATGCAAATGCAAACGCAAACGCTTACTGTACGAAATCAAACAACCTCCAGGGTGTTGGAATGTTGTGCTCAACAATTTCCTAAAATCTATTGGCTTCACAGAATCTGTTGTAGATCAATGTGTCTATGTCTGTAATGACACAAACGTCAAGACAATGATTGCAGTTTATGTAGATGATCTAGTTATCATGTCTGACACAGAGGAGTCGATGTTAGCTGTAAGGACATCGCTAGCATCTAGATTCTAGATAAAATATCTCAGTCAAATTCACTTCCTTCTCGATATAAGTGTTTGTGAAGATGGTGACTCGTCAAGCTGCATCAAAAACGCTATATTGAGCAAATGTTACATAAGTACAGCATGGACCGTTGTAACCCAGTGTCAACGCCCATGGCAGTGGATGTCAAGTTAGTAAAGAAGGATGGCAGTAAACCAGTTGACTCAATTTTATACCAATCTATCATTGGCAGTCTGTTGTATGTAGCAATTGCCACGAGACCAGATATCGCATATGCTGTGGGTGTGTTGTCTAAGTTTAACTCTTCACCAACTGAAACGCATCTAGGTGCCACTAAGAAAGTGCTACGATATCTGTGAAAAGTACTGCAAGTCATAGAACAGTATTTACCAAATCTTATGGATTACCAGTTGGTTTCTCCGACATTAGCTGGGCAGATGACAATGAAAACAGGCACTCCACATCTGGTAACGTATTCATCCATTGTAGAGGTCGTATTAGTTGGATGAGTAGATGACAAAGTATTGTAGCACTGTCAACTGCGGAAGCAGAATATGTAGCCGCATTTGATGCCACAAAAGGAACCTGCTTGGTTATGCCAGCTTTATGCAAACTTCACTGACTCTAATCTGCCTCCTACCATTTTATAATCAATCAGCTATTGGAATCGCAAAAAATGCTACAACTACAAAATGTTCTAAATACATGAACATTAGGTGCGATAGTATTAGGGAAAAGATTGTTCGTAATCATATTGACACTAAATATTGCCCTGTTGCCTTGTTATGTTGACTGATATATTCGCAAAACCACTTGCTCTGACAGGTTCTACCTAAGAGAAATGATAAATGTAGTTTAGTAAATCTGGTCGGTTAGGTAGGTAGGATTGCTCTATCGACATAATATATGCACATGTAAACTCATACGTCATTTTAGTTTTACATACTCATTATATTGTGTTTTTATCAAAAACTATGTGGGAGTGTTGGTTATTGTAGTTTTTGTTATCTAATTAAAAACTGTCTACTTGATAAGATAACTCCCAATGTTGTCAAGTTTATTGTTTTACTTTCCATAATGCTTTTGTATTTCATCTGCTTTTTGCTCATCTTGCATCGAAGGTGTGCCTATGTTGTTAATGGAACATAAATCTAACAAATCTAGCAAGAAACACATTAGTCTTTATAAATTTTGTTCAAGGGTAATATAAAAAATATTATTTGCGAATGATATGGTAAATGTAGGATTTTATTTACTCTGTCTTCTTTTTTTTAATTGCATTGAAGAGAACAGATAAGTGAAAGAAAAGTGATTGGGATTAATTTGTGCAAAATCGCATTGGAATCCCTACTCAAAATGTTGGATATTTTGATGAAACTGAGATTGATATTAAAAACAATTGTGAAGAGAAAATAGTTAGAACGGAAGTTTTGCGGCCCATTGAAAATATTCGAGCTCTTAACAATTGATGAGTTTTTATGGTAAATGACAAACAATCACATGAGATTACCGATTTTGTACAGAGTGTACAGCTCAGAACAACTTCAAATAGTTTTCATTTTCAAATTATCACGCAAGAAATCTCAAAAAGAGAGAGACCTCAAGTCCCTTGGGAATGGCTTGAAGAAAATTTCGTTTGCTCTCTAATACCGAATAAACCAGTTAATTGCATGGAGATGAGTACGAAATATGTGGGAGAGGATGTCTGTGGAATAGTCAAGGACATTGATTGGATTGTGCAAATTGCGATTGAAGAAAATGAGGCTGCTCCATTGATGAACAATAAAGATGTTGAGCCAAAGAGAATTGAGAAAAAATACAATGGATGACAAAACGAGAAGAATTGGTTGAGTCAAGAGACAGAAGAAATAATTGAGTATCAACCCTAGGTATTGTTGATGATAGCGAGCCTCTAACTTTTGAAGATGGAGAATGGGTACTGCTAATAGCCAGATATTGGGAAAACCAAACACAAACCGGGCAATCAAGAGATCAAGCTGACATCCACCAAACTGATTACATTACATGGGGATCATTAGAGTTGTTGAAAGAATTTTGAAGGCAAATTAGCTCAAGAGCGAAAGTCTATAAGAGAATATGTTGCATTCTGGAAAACAAAATCGACAATGAACTTAACTATTTCCATTCATTGGCCAACAACACCATCACGTATCCGAAAGCTCAATTGGAGGATTCTGAGAGATAGTTTGAAAGACCTTTCACCAACATTGCTTAGACCGACCACTGCCTAGATAGTTTGAGATGGAGACCCAACATGGCTTGGAAATCAATGTAGGCCACCAATCTTCACTTTAATTTCTACAAACTGATTGGAATAAGATATATTTGAACACATCCAGTGAATCTAAACGCACAAAACCACAACAACAGATGCATATGGGCTTCATTGCAAATCAGCGATGGTGAGCTAATCACTGGGAACCTTTGCTTTTTTAGAGTTATGAAGAAAAGAAACCAAGAAACTCCTTCAGACTATAATTTGTGATTACTCGTTTTTAAGACGGGAAATTCATAGACCATCCTCTAGAGATTCCAACACTACGCTTTTTATTAATCATTCATGATCAAAACCGAGTCAAAAAATGGGACTTGCTGGGTTTGGAAGAAGCATTTCAGATCAAAATAACCAGGTTCGTTCCACACTAAGACAAGGCTTCAACAGTTATTTGGAATTTACATGCGAGATACTAGAACGAGCTATATTTGGATCTTTTTGACAAACGGTTTAGTCTCATAACAAACTTGAAAGGATACGACAAAGCCTGTATGTGACCAATGTGTTCCACTTGTTTCGAGAGGCTACAACCTGAAATGACACAAACTTTCAACCTCGTACTCGAAGACCTTAGTGTTTCCTGGAGGATAATACAAACTTGCCACCACAATTTCCACCAAGCTAGAGGAATAGTTTGGAAAAACAGCTGACACTGACAACCTTGTAGGATGTTTCCCAAATGCAAGAGCAATAGAGATACGGACATCACCTTTTACACCGGCGAACTTAAAATCTTGATCATCTCCGTTTGTTGAAATGTACGCAGCTTGAGACAGTCCGCCGCAAAACTAACAATAATGAGGGTGGAAGATGCATTGAAAAATTTGTTAAGCATTTGAAAAACATCACTGAAGAACCAAATGTTTTGCAGGGATCATTGATTGAGTAGAAAACAAAATGCATCACATGGAAATAGCCGAACAAAACTTTCTCGGCCGGTATATAACAAAAATCGAAATGACAAAACAGCGGTTGTCTTTAGAGTCTTGAATGAATTTGGAAAATATACGCTGAGGGTCCTATTCTAAGATTCAGTTGCAAAGCTACGACATCAATGCGATGAGAGAAACGTTGCTCCTCAACTGTCAGCTCTGCGAGTTTCTTCCTATTTTCATTTTGCAGACCTCACCAAATATTTTTGACAGATTCTTCCAACCTGCCAGACTGACAAATGCACTGTAGATCTGTGTTCATTGATAACAGGGAACAGCGCTGGAGGACTCAGCCTAGTGATGCACAGATACCACGAAAAAGAAAATTACACGAATTAATAATGTTGGCTCAAAAGAGAGGTAACAATTTGCAACAGGGTTCTATGGAGTGAACAGAACCGGTCTCTTTTTGTGTCATATAAAGAAGTTAATGTCTACCGGTTGTCAAGCAAAAGGAAATTGGAGAAATTCTTTACAGCAGAACAGCAAAATGTATCAAGTTTGTGCAGAGCTGATTACGATATACAATGTTCGCGCAAAGAAGCAACATCAGACTTCAACTCGATGAAAGAAAATTCTTTCTTTGACAGCAAAATCTTCCTGTCATTGGACTTTTAAGTTGAAAACTGAATTTTCTCTCACTTTTATGGATGTTTCTGGTATGGAGACGACTGCTCTTTGAACAACGCTACACATCAGGTGTTTCATCCTAATCGACAAACACTTTTGAAGGGTTTTATGAAGAGACATCAAAAATGGAAAGCAACTACGAACCACTGGCTACGCAGTGGTTTCAGTATTATAGTGCGATTGGTTGGTTTACATGAAACTCACAGAAGTATACTAAAAATTTCTCAAAACATTTTACGAGACTGGCTATCTGTAACCATTTGAGATGAAATTATTTCAGAAAAAAATTATTGGAGAGAGATTGATAATAGGTGTTCTTTGTATTTTTTTAACGTTCCATAAACGTTCCAAAGCAACTGAAAAAAAGCTTTCGAAATGCCTCTAGGTTTCCAAAGCACAATGCGGAGCAAACAGCACTTTTGTGATAAGCTGAAGGATTTTGTTAAGAAATCCTAAACCCCCAACACTCAATAGCCTGAAGCATGTTCAGAAACAAAATATTGCTTTTGAGTTGTTGCTGATGTTGTTGTTAAAACAGGGATTGAAAATCAACAAGATTGATCAGCTTATAAAGTACGCCCTTAGAAAGGCTTTTGAGACTTTTGGAATATCGGTTTAAGATCCTCGGAAAAGGAAATATAGGAATCTTAGTCAAGAGTTGTTTGCCATTACCAGTGGCTTGGTAGGAAACGCACCGAAGGAACAATAGTCACCAACAAAAAAAAACATATGAAACGCAAATACATCAATATTGCCAAAGAAGCTTCATTCTGAATCATTGAAAAGCTAACTCAATGCAGGTGTAATAAAAACCACAGGTTGGTAGATACCTACAGATAAATTGTTAAATAGAAGCTTCCGTTTGTTTGTTTGAATGGATGGTAAGTAATCAATAAATATGTGTGTTTCTTCTCTTATGTAATAAAGCTATATACCAATTGTAAAACACTATTTGATACACCCAACCCCACAATTTAAATCACAATATAAACTTTAATATAAGCAAGCCTGCACAGTAAATACTTTGTTAATCATCTTAGTTACCACACAATTAATACAAAACAATAAACTCGTCCACAAAAAAGGTACGTTTCAGGTTCTCACATTACTTAATCCTCATCAAAGCGCTCGAAACCAGGAGAACCTCATTGTCCTTAGACACCGTGACCAAGATCTACCCCTCTTCTTCTACTCGTGGGTGGTGACAAACGACTTACAAGGATGTTCCACATGACAAAACCGCATAGAGCTGTAAACTCGAGAGAAAAATGTTACCAGCCGGTTTGTCAAGCTGCATGTAAGGAATGGAGCTTCTCGTAGAAGAAGCCATAGTTGCCACTGTATGATAGTAGAGGTATTGTATTTTGAGGGACGCCATCAACATTGACCACCATTCTCATGGGAACGTTATGAATTCCCTACATTTCTACCATCACGAACATTTATTACCTTTATTCTAGACTCGAATACATTTTACTATACTACTATTTATTATAGTTATTAATTATAAAAAGTTTTTTTCCATGAATATATATATATAATACTCTGGGGACAAGTAAAGCATGGCTTACACTTGCTTTTAGTCTTTCATTACCTTCCTGTATTTAAATTTCTGTATCACGATAATAAAATCAGTTAACCTGACTCGCAAAAGATTCTTACTCTGCACAGATAAGCAAGGAATAGACTCCAGTGGAAGGTATCAAAAAACAACAAATTGGTCTAGTCAACAATCGGTCCGAGCAAAATTTAAAAAAGAAAGTGAATGGTCAACTTGACCCTGGATGCTTATGGTCACTGGGTGTGAGTAGTAATATATGAGCAGATCTCCCTACCAAGTGTTTTTTTTGTGGATTTGATCTTGGGGGTTATGCAATGAGTTACGTCGTTGGATGAATTCGCCGAGTTTATATTGTATTTCATTTGAGAGGTATTTGAGTGGCATTTGAGTGGCATTTAAGTGGCATTTGAGTTTTGATTATTTTTTACTTAATTTGAACTTATAGATTTAGAATGTATGGCATTCAAGTTTTGATAATTTTTTACATAATTATATACATAACTTTAACTCATAGAGCATCTAGATTTTGAATGTATGGCATTTAAGTTTTGATAATTTTTTTTAATTCGACTCATATGATATCTTGAGAGAGGAGAGAGAGGAGATATATCTACATTGAATAAATACAGTGATTAAAAATGAAACAATATGTGAATATATACATTTATTGTGTAATAAGTAGGGAAAATTTCATATAATATAGCTAGAGTCAGTAAATATTAAATAATACCAAACACTACAACTTGTAATGACAATCAATGCATAAGCTTTTACTAAAACTATCTTGAAAACCTTCAAAACATGATCCCAAATGGAAAAAAATGGATAAAGTTAGATATTCATCTATTTGTTTACATCTACAAAAAAGAGGTATTTTGGTGAAATATTTTTTCATTTTATTCAATTTTCATTAATTTTTTACAAAAACAAATCATCCTATAAATGGTTAAACTTCATCTAATTGTACAAATTTACAAAAAAACAAGGTATTTGGTAAAATATTCTTTCATTTCATTAAATCTTCATTATTTTTTTTGCAAAAAAGAAATCATCCTTTAAATGGTTAAATGTTATCTGTTTGTATATCTTTACAAAAAAACAGGCTATTTGGTAAAATATTTCCTTTATTCTATTCAATTTTCATTAATTTTTTCAATAATTGCTTAAATATAAATTATTCATTATTTTCTTATTATTAGGTAAGCAACCTATCATACAAAATTAGTTTCCTAAGTGAGGGTTTTATCCTGCATTTTCCTTTTGAATTTTTTTCAAAAATTTACCATTTTTTTCAAAAAGAATTATTTATATATACAATTTCCATTATTTTTTTAAACAGAAAAATCTCCATCTCTGAGAGGTTGGAGATATTGGGGTAGAAAACTTAGACATGATGATGAGAAGGCTATGGATTTTCCCATTTAAAAACAAACCATTTTCGATGGCAATTTCAATTCTGAAAAGTAAAACAATGTAATTTGTTTTTCAAAATGCAATCATCAGAAAGCTTCTGTCATGATGGGGAGGAGGCTACGGATTTACCCATTCAAGAACAAACCATTTTCGACGGCGACTTCAATTCTAAAAACGAATTAGAACTGAAGTATGTGGTATTACATAATAATTTTTTTAAAAGAAAAAAAATTGTTTTTCAAAATGCAATCATCAGAAAACTTCTGCCATGATGATGAGGAGGTTATGGATTTACTCATTCAAGAACAAACCATTTTCGATAGCAACTTTAATTCTAAAAACTAAATCAATGTAACTTTTTTATTCTTTGTCTCCCATGAAATTGTTCAAAATGAATTAGAACTGAAGTATGTGGTATTACATGATAATTTTTTTAAAAGAAAAAAACGCATCACAATCGACAAATTACTCCTCTAGATAGTTCAAGTTTACAACATTTGAGAATTAATCACAATAGAAACATTAAGCCTACTTGATAAAAAAAGAATTTGACTGTTAAATTTAACTAATTGATTCAATGTTATTATTTGGATCTTTTGAAAATAAACATTTCAATAAAAACATCATATTTAGTCTTTGACACTCTTGAAAGCATTTTCCAGTAAATTTCACCAACAATATTTTAGAAATGGAAAATAAACATTTCAATGAAAACATCATATTTAGTCTTTGACACACTTGAAACCATTTTCCAGTAAATTTCACCAACAATATTTTAGAAATGTTTACTATATATTTACAAGAAAAATGTGGTATTTTGGTAAAATATTATTTTATTCCATTCAATTTTCAATATATTTACAAGAAAAATGCAGTATTTGGTAAAATATTCTTTCATTCCATTCAATTTTCATTAATTTTTTGAGCGAAGGTTTTATCCTACTGCATCCTTTTTAATTTTTTATGTTTTAAAACAGGGTTTTATTACAAAGTTTTTTTGTTTTTCAACTTTTTAAAAAAATAATCATTATAATAGACAGTTTTCGATATTTTTTAAAAAAAATAAATATATATATATAGATTTTCACTTTATATTGTTTTATTCCACTCAATTTTCAATAATTTTTTGAGTGAGGATTTTATCCTACACCTTCCTTTTAAATTTTTTATGTTTCACAACAAGGTTTTATTATATGACTTTTTTTCTTTTTTTTATTTTTTTAAAAAATAATCATTGAAATATATAGTTTTCGATACTATTTTAAAAACAATATATATATATAGAGATTTTCACTTTATATTTACAAAACTTCGGTATTTGGGAAAATATTCTTTTATTTCATTCAGTTTTCAATAATTTTTTGAGTGAGAATTTTATCCTACACAATCCTTTTAAATTTTTTATGTTTTTTTTGAATTTTTTAAAAAATAATCATTGAAATATATAGTTTTCGATATTTTTTAATTTTTTTTGTACTTTTAACTTTTTAAAAACTGTCAAAAAATCACCAAATTACCTCTCTAGATGAATAAAATTTACAAGTAAATAATTGTAATAGAAAATACCATATCTAGTTTTTACATTCATAAAACTGTTTTATAGTAAATTTTCTGTAATACAAACTACTATAGCTTACGATATCAATGGTTACAAAGCGCTTTTCTTGAACAATGTCTTCTTTGATGTTCTTCTGACATATTATTAGACCCAGAGAGGAATTCTTGTATTCCGTATTCTTTGTGATCCAATAATTGACTAAAATACAAAAGTTATTCATTATATAAATAAATTTTACCGAATTTAAATTTTACTCTTAGCTACATTAGATAGTTTACATTATATATAACAGGAAAATAACTCACTGAGTTTCATCATTCAGCTCATTATTTTTTAGGGAAAGTTCTTTACTCTGTTTTCTTTTTACGATATAATGGACTAAAATAAAAAGTGATGTATTAGTATAGCATGATTAAAATTAATGTAAAATAATTATAAACTTTTGTTATTTTTTCAACTTCTATGTAAAAGAAATACACTGATTACAAACGAAAAAGTCCTTTTTTTCATCTGGATTCGGAATGTTTAAATATAAATATATATATATATATAATTTTAAAAATGTTTTACAACAAACACTCATGAATAATCCATTTATGTGATAAAACTTGTTATTTACGTGAGAAATTAAGCATTTTTGTAAAATAATTATAACCTTTTGTGATTTTTTTTTCAACTTCTAGCTAAAAAAGTTCACCGATTACACAAAAAAAACCCTTTTATTAATCCGAAGTATATATAATTTAAAAATGTTTTACAAAAAAATGTTTATCAATTGATCATTTATGTGAAAAACTAAACATTTTTGTAAAATAATTATAACCTTTTGTTATTTTTTAAACTTAAATGTAAAAAAAAATACACTGATTACACAAAAAAAGTCCTTTTTTTAATCCGAAATAAAAATAATTTAAAAATGTTTTACAAAAAATGTTTATGAATTGATCATTTATGTGAAAAACTAAACATTTTTGTAAAATAATTATAACCTTTAGTTATTTTTTAAACTTTTATGTAAGAAAAATACACTGATTGCACAAAAAAATCCTTTTTTTTAATCCGAAATATGTATAATTTAAAAATGTTTTACAAAAAATGTTTGTGAATTGATGATTTATGTGAAAGACTAAACATTTTTGCAAAATAATTATAACCTTTTGTTATTTTTTAAACTTTTATGTAAAAAAATACACTGATTACACAAGAAAGTCATTTTTTTAATCCGAAATATATATAATTTAAAAATGTTTTACAAAAAATGTTTATGAGTTGATCATTTATGTGAAAAATTGAACATTTTTGTAAAATAATTATCACCTTTTGTTATTTTTTCCAAATTTTATGTAAAAAAATACACTGATGACACAACAAAATCCTTTTTTAATTCGAAATATATATATAACTTAAAAATTTTTTACAGAAATGTTCACAAATTTATCATTTCAAGTGGTTTTTTATTGTAAGAATACACAAAATTTTTCACAAATCAACTTTTTTGAAATTATGGTAAAAATTAATAAAACTTACCTATAGTGATATGAATCCCTTGAGTTATAGATTAGCTTCTCAAGAATTTGTTCTCCACAGTTTTCTTTTTCAGCATCATCGAAGTGGTTGAGAAAATCCTCAGATTTTGGATTATCAGTCAGTTCCGAGGCTTGGACGAAAGCTTGATGAGCTGCGAGTACACTGATGTTGTAGAAAATTGAATTGTCAGCATTTCGACTCAGACCCTTGAACAGAATCACTCCAAATCTCTCCGATGTCACAGCAGAAGCTATTTGATGAGGAATGCGCATATCTCCGATCAGTAATTCTTCATCTACAACACTTCTGTATTGAACTAGAAGAGTCTCTTCATTTCCATTCCATCGCTTGTCAGATTTTGTTATAACTTCAGGGTTTTGGAAACATATGACACTATCTGTTGGGAAATCCTGAAGATTAGCTACCTCGAAATAAGCATTGGTTTGTCGCATACTTTTTTCTGGTAATACATCAAACGCATTCTTACACCTCAAAGTAGTTCCTGTTTCTGTAGCAGCACGAAAAATTGCTTTTCCAGTCTTTTCAACACCCATGTAGATCAAAACCAGTGGTCTTATTTGCGAAGCTTCATTGACAAGTAATCCTGCTGCTAATGGAATAGTGCTCTTCACTCTAACTACCTTTCCATCCTTTTTATAGTTGTAGATGATGACACAGTTCGTTTCATCATGGAGCTCAACGGTTAACACCTGCATAACTGTAGGTATTGGTAAATCTTCAACTTTGACTATATTTTCAATGTTTCTTCTGGAAGCTGGAGATAGAGTACTTAACAGAGAGGCGCTTTTGATGATGAGAGTTGCCAGAGTATTCAGACTGGCGCTTTGAAAGGGAATCGTAGTGCGTTGAAGAAGTACATTGTCATCAATCACCTTCTTATCTTGTGAAGGTTTTGGTTCTTTATTCTTCAGTTGTTTTGTATTGACTTGTGTCGACATTCTAAAAGATAAAGTAAAAATCCATGTTATGATTTTTTGATTTCTTTTTCAAACCAATTTGAAGATATATATATACATATATATATATATTTACTCAATATCATACAGCTGTTTGTATCTAAATCGATAAAAATTAAATTTATACTCATTCAAGTTGACTTACCTCCAAACAGAAAAGTCCTTCTAGCAGTTGTAGTAGATGATGTTGTAGTAGATCTTGCTCCTTCAGTTGCTAATGTCGAAGTGACTGCTTTCTGTGTAAAAACAGTGCTTCTTATATAGCTAAAATCATGCCATTTATCATAAGGTTAAATTATTGAAACATTGTTTTTACGGAAGAACACCAATGCTTTC
>CALYOO010000473.1:0-29784 GCA_945261195.1 Cryptosula pallasiana
GTTCACTCGACATCAGTATTTATTGTATGACTTATTGGTGTAAATGAATGAAGACAGCTGAACAATGATTGCACTTGTCATTTTTGTATCTCTTTTTTCTACTTTTGGCGCATGAACTGTTTCCTCTCCTTAATTTTTTAGTATGGAACGAGCAGATAAGTTCACTTATGTTATTTGGCGATTCAATTTAGAGTTACCCTCTGGAGCGAATTTCTATACAAATGCTTGATGACTAATGAGTAAAATTGTAGAGCCAATTGTGCTTAGCCACGTAAGCAGGAATATAGCATAACCCAAGCTTTACTTGCTATTTAATAAGCTGAGCTGATCTTACTGAGTAATGCAACAAATTGGCCTGCCATGCTAGCACAACCGCTCACCCCTAACGCCAACCGCGGTCTAACGGTTACATACACCATAGTCTTATGTCACAGCTTCAAGTGGTTGTTGATATGGAATCGCAAAACGGAATCTGTTTATTTAATTTATTTTGCATTAATCAGAGTTAATGCTACTGGGATTGAGTTTTGGTCTGCTGTATGAGATGAAATTGGTGTTTATTGTTAGCATCTATTGTTTTCAGCAGTACAGTAAAATGTTCTAGAAACTTTTACTAGATTGTTATGTGTGAGAGACGACATTGTATATTTGTGTCCATGGACAATAAACAAACACGAAATATAACATAGTTATGTATGAAACCAAATTAAGTCATTTATGACAAGAAAAAACGAGCAACAAACACAGTTTTTTTGCTACGCTTAGCCTTACTGGCAAGAACTGCCTGTCTGTCCGATCGGAATCGTACTGACGGTCCTGGAAAGTCAGCATTCAGGCTACGTCTAGAATGCATTTTTTCTGGTGTTGCTTTCGCAGCTGCCTTTGATTTATTGGGGCAGTATACGGAGCCTATTGTAATATGTTTTGAGATCTTAGCTGGCTCTGACGTATTCAAGGACGATAAAGAGGCTTTTGTTACTTCTGGTTGTGTCCTTAGCCACCTCTGACTTTCCCTGGCTACAGACAGGGTTTTTTGTTATTTCTGATAATTTCTGCTTGGGCTTCGGCTAATTCGGGCAGTGTACTAACTTTCCTGTCCATTTGGTGCTTTTTCTAGTGGCTTAAATTCATTTAGGCAACGTATTGACTCTCGTGTCCCTTCCCGTACTTTTTTCCATCGGCTTCAACTCATCCAATCAGCTCACTGACTACCGTGTCCCTTTTGGTACTTTTTTCATTGGCTCCAACTCGTTTTTGCTACCTGCTGATGCACCTGTTCCCTCTAGTATTTTTTATATTGGCTTTGATTCATTCACACAGTATATTGACTCTCTTGTCCCTTTTGCTACTTTTTCTGTAGGCCTTGAATCTTTTTCGCTGTCTACCGACTCTCTTGTCCCTTTTGGTACTTGTTTCATTCGATTCAACTCATTCAGGCTGCTTACTGACTGCCGTGCCCCTTTGGTACTTTTTTAATTGGTTCCAACTCAGTCAGGCGGATCACAGAATCTCCTGTTCCTTCTACTACTCTGTTTGTTGACTCCATCTTATTCAGACATAGTACGGAGTCTTCCATTTGTTTCTGATTTATCAATTGATTCGAATTTTTCACTTCACCCACTTCACTGGTATGTTTTTATCATCTGCACTTGGTCCACTTTCGATTCCATCTCTGTGAACATCAAATATAATGTACTTGAGGGTTGCAGGCTGTGCGCTTCCTTCCAACAAAAATGACACTTTCAGGTTCATTTTGAGTATGTCGCTCGGGCTACCCTTGTATTCATACAACCACTATTGTGATAATTAGAGCTATTCATTCACTTGTCAAGTACGACTGGAAAGAGACTGGAATATTAGGAGCTTTATTTACCTGGCAAGCTATTGGAAAATGTTTTTGCGTCATTGGCACTACTTTCTTCCGGGACTTATAATGTTGGGCTGACAGCCAAAATTGATATAGCCGCGCGGGTTTATATTTCCAAGACTTGATGCTTTTTAAGAAATGAAACTGATAAATAATTTTTTCTTCCACAAGATAAAATGGGAGCATGGTTGTAAAGGTGGTTACCTAAAAATATGCAGAATTTCTCTGAAATAACTCTTCCTTGACTTTATCTACCTCATTGATAGTCTGTAGTTTAGACCGAGCAGCACAGAGGTGTTTGGAGTGAATGGCTTTTCACTTACGTGAGTTCAGGGAACCAAGTCTAGCCTTACAGGCCCTTCGTATTGCAGATCTACCTTCTGCCTCTTTCACTTGCTCTATTACCTGTCTTATCTCATCTGTGACCCCATAATCATACCTGTAACATTATGTGTTACAACGTGTCTTCTTATACAACTGAACGGAACAACTGAACTAATCTAGGTAAACACTCTTTCATCTCAAATGCACACTCAGCTCTACAGTCTCTCACCAAACCTGCAAACTCCTTTCCTTCACAGATTAAAGGTACACCTCCCATTATTCAATAATTTGTTTAATTCTTTTATATTGTATCAACCCAATATTATTGTTACTATTTTCTTTTGCTGACAATCGTCATGTTTCTAATAATAAGTTCATGCAACTAATGTATCATATACTCATATATATCTCTCTTTTACTTTGGTTTGTTATGCTCTGTTGGTTAAGCTATTGTAGTCAGAAATATATAGATATTTTCTTGCTGATTCTTATTTCACCTGACTTTAGAGTGTAGCTATTGTAGTCAAAAATAGATAGATACTTTCGCTCATTTTTATTTTCCATCTGCTTCTGTAGTGTAGATAGAGGTCAACAAGTTATTTTCTCCTAGATTATATACTTTACTGCAAACCTCTCAAATATAAATAAATAAATAATTACAGGTGTTAGCTAACAAAAAGGTTCGTCACATTGAGGTTCACCAAACATGTCAACTATTGAATACCATTGCGTAAACAACTCCTGAACCTACAATTGTGATGCAATGACATGATAATGGTTTACTGACGTCACGACCCAGTGTACAAGCAGTGGTTTACTACATTTCAGCTTTAGCCAAGTTAAATGTCTAAAACGTTCTATTCTATCAACTGCTCGCTTGCAGTATAGCTCAACGTGAATTTTTAAAATATGAAAGCTACTTGAAGGAAAGCATTATGAAAATAATAAAAATATAATAAAACTTTTTTGGTAGAGCATACACAACTACTACATTATTAAAATAAACAAAACTCACCAAAACCAAGTGCACACGAAGCAGTGGAGCAAACCAAGGACAAGCATCAGCGTACCAACCTTCCATAACAAAACAGTCAACATTTCCGCAGGCAGGGGTGTGCTAATTAGGGGTTCCCCTGGTTTAAATCGAACTTCCTTACGTCTGGGGCATGCTTTTACTAGTACACGTATATCAGCTGTCATGCCTGGCCACTGCACGATATCCGTTGCTCTACGGATACACTTTGTCTCTCATTGGTGGCCATAGCGGACCTTTCTTAGTACTCTATCTCCTTCTAGCTTGGGTATGAGTAGTAATATATGAGCAGATCTCCCTACCAAGTGTTTTTTTGTGGTTCTGGTCTTGGGGGTTATGCAATGAGTTACGACGTTGGGTGAATTCGCCGAGTTTATATTGTATTTCATTTGAGAGGTATTTGAGTGGCATTTGAGTGGCATTTAAGTGGCATTTGAGTTTTGATTATTTTTTTACTTGATTTGAACTCATATGCCAGCTAGATTTTGAATGTATGGCATTTAAGTTTTGATACTTTTTTCACATAATTTGAACTCATATGGCATCTTGAGAGAGAGGGGAGAGAAGACAGAGAGGAGAGAGGAGAGAGAAAGGAGAGAGGAGTTTTATCTACATTGAATAACTATATTGATCAAAAATGAAACATTATATGATTATATACATTGATTACATAATAAGTAGGGAAAATCTTCCTATATAATATAGCTAGAGTCAGTAAATACTAAGTAATACAAAGCACTACAACTTGTAATGACAATCAATGTATACATACATACATATGGTATCTTGAGAGAAAGAAAGAGAGAGAGGAGAGATGGAGAGAGAGAGGAGAGAGGAAGAGAGAGAGAGAGGAGAGAGGAGAGAAGAGTTATATCTACATTGAAATTCATTGATCAAAAATGAATCATTATATGATTATATACATTTATTACATAATAAGTATGGAAAATCTTCCTATATAATATAGCTAGAGTCAGTAAATACTAAGTAATACAAAGCACTACAACTTGTGATGACAATCAATGCATTCATACATACATACATACATATGGTATCTTGAGAGAGAGAAAGAGAGAGATGAGAGAGAACTTTTAGTTTTCTATACATTCATGTACATATGGTTGATTATGTACATATTTATGGGTATATTTATATCTACATAGAGAGAGGAGATATATCTAAATTGAATAAATACATTGATTAAAAATGAATCATTATATGATTATATACATTTATTACATAATGAGTAAAGAAAATCTATCCATATAATATAGCTAGAGTTAGTAAATACTAAGTAATACAAAGCACTACAACTTGTAATAAATACAAAGTAATAACAGTTATTGCATAGTTTGTTCCTTTACAATGATGTTTTTGATGTACTGATGTTTGGTAAAAAAACTGCATTAGTTAAGTTTTAAATTCATATGAAAAAAATTTGTGTCAATTTAGTATCTACTCCATTATATATTTACAATATTACTTTGTAATTATTAGTGAAAGAAATTATGAAATACGGGGGAGTAATTAAGTAATTCAGTAAGGAAATTGGTTGGAATTGAAGTAATATTATTTAAATACAACATTGCTAAAAGCAATTATGAATGTTGATGAGTTACTAAGTAATCTAGTAAAGAAAACTGATTGAAATTACGGTAATATTTGTTAAAAGATACTTGCGACATGTTTTATCATTGAAAAAATCAAACAATTTTCAAAATAATTACAATTAACTAAGCGATTCAGTAGGAAAAACCAACTGAAACACACAGTATCCGTTTTGAAATATTTACAATAAACACAATTGGGTAATATTTGTTAAAAGATACTTGCAACATGTTTTATCAACGAAAAATTCAAACAATTTTCAAATGTTTACGCGTAACTAAGTGATTCAGTAGGAAAAACCAACTGAAACACGCAATATCCGTTTTTGAAATATTTACGATAAACACAATTGGGATATTGCTGTTATCAAAGAAATCAAGCGAGTATCAAATGTTTACGAGTAACTAAGCGTTTCAGTTGAAAAAAATCGATTGAGATCGTGTGACATCCGTTACAAAATATTTTACGTCAAGTTACCAACGAGAAAATAAATATTTCTTAGAATATCCGCTATAGCGAGTTACGATAATTTTTATGCACCTTAAAGGTTTTCAGTCCATTTTCAGTCAGATCAAAATTTATGCGAGACGTTTTAGGTATTATTTTAGTCGACGTAATGTTACCAGTTCATTTTTAAAAAGTAATTAATTATAATATAACGCAAGTGCCCCGCAAGTGTCATTTTACTAATAAACTCATTCCAGAAAAGACATTACTCATCATCTCGCTTAATCCTATATGTTTTGATCTTTTTAATATCAAGTGTTATAAAGTCGCTCGAGAAAAGTCATTAATTACACCTAAGCACTATTTATTATCATGCTATTTCTATTTAAAACAAAACAACAAACGTCCATAGATGATGGAATTATAGGTCGAATTCAACCTAAAAAGGAAGAGAACTTGATTGCATCTATCTCCTGTTTTTTATTGTTTCATTACATGTTAGTTAATACAGATACAACCTTCCACCAAAACGGATTTGTGGTTTTACTTTTAATCCTAGTTATCTCCGCTATCATCTAAAAAACATGAGCAAAGCATGATTTTATCCACTTGTTTTATTAGTTAGACTGTTACTTTTTTTAAAATATCTCATTGTTTTTTGTGTGAAATACAAATAATGTATCAACATACATAGTATATTCCTATTTTTAGGAAGCTGTTTTGTCTAATAAATCAAGAGTTATATGTTACATATACATATTTAAATGCTATCAGATATCTTTAAAGTGTTTATTACATTCCTAACTCATACTTAATTTTGTAAACTATAATTGAAGCTCTCACATTTTAATTTACTGTGTGATGATATAAAGATGGAGCTACACTACATCCTTGTTTTGCTGATGATGTGTCTATATGATTGTTTGTGGTAGTCTGTGTTATAGTAGAGTATATCAATAAACTGCAATTGAACTAGTTATTAAATGCTATCAGTACCTGTAAAGTATTTTATTACATTCCGAACTAATACTTAATATTGTAAACTATAATTGAAGCTCTCACATATTAATTTACTGTCTGATGATATAAAGATGGAACTACACCGCATCAATGTTTTGCTGTTGATGTGTCTATATGAAAATTGTTGCTATAAAAATATGTTTGAAGGATGTGAGTTGTCATTCAAATGAAATGTAAGTTTCATCCTAGCTAGTTATATTTAAAAGAGTATCAACCTAGAGGTTGTAAAATTTGTTTATCCAACACTCTACATTCAAAAATTTTAGCTAGATGGAAAGACAGTTTACAGGGGTCTATGTGGTGGTTAAGCTTAGTAATCTATCTAATCTCTATCTTCCTATTTTTTTAACCAACTTCCTAATCGTCTTCCACTTTTTTAAAAAAACAATATCATTTATCATAGTAATAATCAGAAAATCAGTCTACAAATTAATCTTGATAAATGACTTCAATGTTTTGTATATAAGAGAAACTATTTTTTTAAACAGTATCAGTTTTCATTTGTACTTCATTTCAAGTATTAGTCTGCGAAACTACAAAAAATGGCTAGCAATATTCCTACAACAAATGAGTAAGTTATTTATACTATCTTTTACAATTTTGTTGCAGTTACATTTATAAATTTATACAAATGTATATATATATATATTACTTGTAGGTCTACAACCTCAAATGATGCATTAGAACTAAATATAGATGAAATAGATTTCAGTGCCATGTAAGTATATTATTGAAACTTTATTATTCAACTGTATTATATAGAGTTTTTAATGAATCACAATCTTGATTTATTGCTTTATTAAGCTCTACCGATGATGAAACAATGAGGTGGCTGGAAGAATGTTTTAAGGAAACGGAGAAGCCAAAAAAGACCAAGCCTACCACGCACATTGCTATGAGTAAGTATTTTTCTGTATTATGAAAAATGTAAATTTTTCTGTAGGTAAAATAATAACGACTCTACATTTACTACGTTATTTTTGTAGAGAAAACATCTACACGATTCATTGCAAGCGCATGCTATATAGGGAAAGATGAATCCTTTTTCTCCTATGATCGCCACACATTTGAATGTAAGTATGATAAAAATATTATTTACTACATACTCATTCAATTTTAATAAATTTTTTTCAAAAACTAACATAATTACATTCGTATTTTCTATTTTAGTTCAAGCAGAGAACCTGCATCTAGAACAGTACAGAAGCAGAAGTGTTATAGATGGAGAGATAAAAGATGATAAGGAGTGCTTCAAGTGTAAGTGATATGCATTATCTTTATATACATATACCATACTCAAGACAGTTATCTATATATATATATATAATGAGAATTTGTTTATTTTGCTTGTAGATATCGATAACAAAAACACAAGGTATTTTCTTTCAGTGCTTACGTTATTATTGATAGCGTATTGTACAAAGACGCTGAGCGAAGCACTGAAAGAAAAAAAAGACAGTATTTCGTGTATATTTTGTGGTAAGAAGTTTAAATTAGGGAAGATGCATGAGCCTGGCCGAGTTCTTTCAAGACATTTTTTTGCTCACTTGTTTATTTTTTATTGTTTATGCGGAAAATCACATACAACTTTGAGAGAACTCCAGCAACATACTTGTATTTTGAAAACTAAAATGTTTTTTGTTGTTGATATTGCTAGTTATAATAATTTTGTTTCATTTATTAATAAAAAATATTCTGAGTTAGTTATGAACATTACTTTTCCAAAAAATTTTATGTTAGTATATCTCTATCCAATAGAAGGTTATTTTTCTGGAAACATCGATTTAGATTTTGAATTAGGGTGTAAATGGTTGGCAATAGCTAAAAAACTGGTTGCTGGAGATCGAAAGCTTTTACTTAAAAACCAGCGTAAAAAAATAAGAGCACTTATATCTTCAGATTCTGATTCTTCAGAAACTGAAGAAAGTAATAATGACTTAATTTCTGTTGCTAGTTCACAGTGCAGTCCAAAAACCAGTGTTTTAGAATCTAATACAACAGATAACCCACAAACTCAAGTAGATTTAAAACAAAGCCAAAAGATTGATATAACTTCACTTAAATTAATTTTGAATATAAAAGATGGACTGAAAAAAAAGGGTTTTAATGATTGTGTGAAATTGAAATTAGCGTCTATTAGACAGAAAATGCAAAAAAATTCAGATTTTTCTCAAGAAGAAATTCTTGTATTAACTGCACTCTTAGGTGAGTTTTAAAATTTTTATTTCACTATATTTTTTAATATTATCATGACTCTGGAATAGGCTTTATGCAACTATCCTATTTTATAATTTCTTACCACAAAATATATAGTTAATAGGATGTTTTTTATAAATACTCTCTATATATATATTATATATACAGACAATAGTCTGTGTTTTTATGAATACTTTATTCATATGTATACACTTCATGTAAAATTGTTCTGTCATTAGTTTACCTAATGCATTATTTTTATTTGTTTTGTGGTTGAGAACTCCATACGCTTCATTCTTACTGTATTACTTTGCATAATATTACAAAATAAATATTACATCAACTACCTTCATACTGCATCCAAGTGATGAAACAGTAAATTTCACATCTGTATTACTGAATCTATAGCATTGTTATGAAAAAGACTATAATTACTTAATTATTATGTCATATCGTGACAAACTATCAACACCCAATTCACAAAACTGTAAAACCTAAAGTATAATGCTTGCGGTTGTAAAAAGTCTTCTACTGTTTTGCTTTCTCAAACAAATTATAAAACATTTTCACAATTTTTTGTGTAAAAGCGGAGTTGTCTTACCATTTTGACACAATGTGCCGACAACTTTTACATATTTTTCCAAAAACGAAGTTTAGAAATTATAAATGGGAGTTGTCTTAAAATTTTTGAAAAATGAGACGATAACTTGAAATATTTATTTTTGTGTCGGAACATTGAAATTTTGTAACATTTTAGAGTTGTAACCCCAAAAGTTTTACAAATTGACTAAATTACTAATGTTAAATATGAATAAAATACTTTATTACACTAAATATATACAAATTATTGCACAATACAAATAATATATAATTTAATGTTCATGAGTTGTTGCTGATAAATTTGGCGAGCCGACGGTCATTCACTTGTACACGTATTCTATCTAAAAGCATACATAGATGTCGTTATAACAACTACATTATACTATGGTGAAAAATACAGCTATTAGTAGTTACTTATTACTAGTGAAGATTAACATACCTTAATTAAATTTCCGATATCGAAATCCTGCTAGCTTCGCTTGAAATGTGATTGTTATCTTCATTGCTTTTCTCACTATCATTGTCGACAACTTCATCTTTTTCCTCAAATTTTTTGTTTTCAGAGTCATCATCCGTCATATTATCATCTTCTTCATCAGTATAAGCATCAATGTTATCATCGTCATCATCATCATCATCATCATCATCATCATCATCATCATCATCATCAGCAGCAACATCATCATCATAACTTTTCATCAGCTCAGCATCGTCAAATAGAGAAAGTCTGAAAGCTATTCCTTCTTTTTCACTTGAAGTAAATAGAAGCATCAAAGCTTCTTCAACACTCAGAATCGTGAGAATGTGTTTCTATGTGCCGCTTTCAGTTGTCATCGTACTTTTATAGTGGATCATACCACATTCATGATTTTTGATCTTCAAAACGTTCTCAGGAGGGACAACAATCTTCCCAGTCATCAAAGATCCATCATTCATCATGTATCTGTAAGTGACAGTGTGAGTGATACGTAGAGGCGTTGTATCTTGTTTTCGTTTTCGTTGCTTCGACTTCAAATTTTTCCAAACTGAAAGTCTAGTGAATGTCAGAAGAGTGTTGACAGGAATATTATCGAAAGTGATGATATCAAAGTATGCTTGCAACTGTTTCAATGATTTTTTTCTCAAGATTTTGGCTATAACTCGTTGTTTTAGCCCTTGATGATGATTATCTCCTACAATACGCAGATCGGGTTGATTTTCTTCTAGCTTCCCCATGTACACTAGGATTTGTGAAGAGCCGGGATCAAGTTCCTGTAGCTCCACCGTAAGTTCTTTGTCAATCAGTGACTTGACTCGAATTCGATGATTGTTTTTTAAAACATATTCATAGTCCAATATACCATAATCTTCAACGTAATTAACATCAAAAACCTCCAATATCGTAGGAATTGGTAAATCCAACAAACTCACAAAATTTCCGATTTCCAACATTCCTTTCTGCATAGCTCCTGTCATTATTCCACCCATCTCGAGCAATTCAAACTCTCTAAGTTAGTTTACGGTATTATTCTTGCTGTTGCTGAATAAAAAAAAATTGAAGCTCGAGATAATGTCACTGTCGGTTTTTTGTTATCCTCCGTTCGTTTGACTTCACTGTTCTCATGCAGATATGTGTAGTCCGGTGTGGGACTCAAAGGAGAGTTAGCTGAAACTACATGATGTTTCATTGCTATATCAGCAGGAGTATTGGTGTTTGAGCGAGAAGATGTATCATTAAAGGTGTTAGGATTGGATCTTCTATCATCAATGTGAATGTCGTTGGGGGTGGAAATGATGGTCGTAGTGGAAATAGCGTTAGTGTTGTTGGTAGCTGTGGTTGGTTCAATATGGAGCTTAGGAAGTGCTTTGGAGTGTGATGTCATCATACCTGCAAAAAGTAAAAGAACTTAGTTTAATGATGTAAATATACTGAAATTATTATTTTATTAAAAGATTGTTTTTAAAAACTAAGATTCAAAAACCTAGATGTTTCAATTAATTAAAAACAAATAATTATTTTAGTGCTTCTTACCTTGTTGCTCTCCTAATAGCTGTAGTAGATGTTGCTCCTCTGTTAGCCGCTGTAGAACTGGATGCTTTCTGTGTGAAAACGATGGCTCTTATATAGCTAAAGTTGTACTGATTAAACCCTATGAACCTCATCTCGTGTCAATCTCTATGAATCAGCATCTTTTCACGCGAAGGAAAGTCAATGTTTTCGCGGGAATAAATGAATTATTTTCACGCGAATACAAACCAATGCTTTCGCGGGAATAAATATTTTAGTTTCACGCGAATGGAAACCATTGCTTTCGCGGGAATAAATGATTTTATTTCCCGCGAATGAAAGTCAATGTTGTCGCGGGAATAAATACTTTATTTTCACGCGAATACAAACCGTTGCTTTCGCGGGAATAAATAATTTATTTTCACGCGAATAGAAACCAATGCTTTCGCGGGAATAATTGATTTTATTTCCCGCGGATGAAAGTCAATGTTGTCGCGGGAATAAATACTTTATTTTCACGCGAATACAAACCGTTGCTTTCGCGGGAATAAATGATTTTATTTCCCGCGGATGAAAGTCAATGTTGTCGCGGGAATAAATACTTTATTTTCACGCGAATACAAACCGTTGCTTTCGCGGGAATAAATACTTTATTTTCACGCGAATGGAAACCGTTGCTTTTGCGGGAGTAATTAAATTATTTACTCCCGCGAAAGCAACATTCCATTCGCCTGAAAATAAAACTTGTATTCCCGCGAAAGCAACGCTTTGTATTCGCGTGAAAATAAAGTATTTATTCCCGCGACAACATTGACTTTCATTCGCGGGAAATTAAATCATTTATTCCCGCGAAAGCATTGGTTTCTATTCGCGTGAAAATAATCAGTTACTCCCGCGAAAGCAATGGTTTCCATTCGCGTGAAAATAAATTATTTATTCCCGCGAAAGCATTGGTTTCTATTCGCGTGAAAATAAACTATTTACTCCCGCGAAAGCAACGGTTTCCATTCGCGTGAAAATAAGTTATTTATTCCCGCGACAACATTGACTTTCATTCGCGGGAAATTAAATCATTTATTCCCGCGAAAGCATTGGTTTCTATTCGCGTGAAAATAAAGTATTTATTCCCGCAACAACATTGACTTTCATTCGCGGGAAATTAAATCATTTATTCCCGCGAAAGCATTGGTTTCTATTCGCGTGAAAATAAATTATTTATTCCCGCGAAAGCAGTGGTTTGTATTCGCGTGAAAATAATTCATTTATTCCCGCGAAAACATTGACTTTCCTTCGCGTGAAAAGATGCTGATTCATAGAGATTGATACGAGATGAGGTTCATAGGGTTTAATCAGTACAACTTTAGCTATATAAGAGCCATCGTTTTCACACAGAAAGCATCCAGTTCTACAACAGCTAACTGAGAAGCAACATCTACTATAGCTATTAGGAGAGCATCAAGGTAAAAACTTAATAAATTACAGTTTTTACTCATGCATTATTTATTATACTAAAACAACAGAAAAAAATTAATTATCTGTATTTTTTTAGATTCAACCACAAAAAATGGAAATAGTTAACAACACAGAATCAGAAACTCAGCCTAAACCTTTGACTCAAGAGGACTTGATACTTCTCCAAAACCTATGCAATAAAAAAATTGAAGAGAGAGTGCGAATTATCTCAAACAATTGTAAATTCATCCAGAAAGACTTGATAAAACAGCTAAATAATTTTCGAACTGAATCTTTTCTAACATTAAAGCTCTTAGGGAATGAAGTTACATCAGACATTCAGAGATTACATTATGTATTACAACAACGACAATATCAACTAGAACAGGTAAGCACACCAATTTCTATTGAGTGTGCTCGTAAAGATCTTGCTCTAAAAAAAAGAAACATGCAACGACAGTCCGCTCAAAGACAAGCTAGAAGGGTAAGGACTCAACAACGTAAGGCACGACAAGCTACAAAAACATCTGATTAACAGTCAATTTTTGATGATAAGGTAATAATTAATAAAGAAAAACACTATTTAGTAAAAGTTTGTAGTTGTTTTAAATTTTCTGTTTAACCATTCTATACTAATACATAACTTTCATTTTTGTTTAATCATCCTATGCTAATACATAACTTTTCATTTTAGTTCATTATGGAATCAAAAGTACATAGAACAGAAGTCTTCCTTCGTAAGATATAACATCAGTACATCAAGTACATCAATGATGACATTGTAAAAAAGATTATGTATTGATTATCATTACAAGTTGTAGTGCTTTGTATTACTTAGTATTTACTAACTCTAGGTATATTATACAAGGATATTTTCCTACTTATTATGTAATAAATGTATATAATCATATATTGGTTTAATGTAGTTATATCTCCTTGTTCTTCTCTCCTCTCTCTCCAAATATCATATGAGTTCGAGTTATGTGAAAAAAGTATCAAAACTTAAACGCCATACATTCAAAATCTAGCTGACATATGAGTTCAAATCAAGTAAAAAAATAATCAAAACTCAAATGCCACTTAAATGCCACTCAAATGCCACTCAAGTACCCCTCAAATGAAATACAATATAAACTCGGCAAATTCATCCAACGCCGTAACCCATTACCTCAACTCCAAGATCTAATCCACAAAAAAACACTTGGTAGGGAGATCTGCTCATATATTACTACTGGTATGTAACTTCTATTGTCAAAGAAAACTACTCCTTGGATTGCTGTTAAGCTGCCTCAGAAGGTATGAATTTGTCTCCTAGATTCCCCAATCTTGGGTATCACGGGCCACCCTTTGATGATGTACTTCATCAGCAATTTGTCTTCGTCTTTCATTAACATTACGGTTTTAATTCTGTCCAGCTGAGATGCCGGACCAGCTCCTGGATGATCAGCAGTTTTTCGTCACCTCCTCCTGATGACCCTGAAAGAGGCACCCGTGAGAGAGCATTTGCCAAACTAACTTGCACGAGATCATCTGTAATTTATGTTTCTGCTCCTGTATCTGTAACATTGCCAACTCCTTGTCTCCAAGCACAGCAATCAGTGGTTTATGATCTGTCTCCACGGTGAAGTCCCACCCTGATGGAAAGTAGCTAAATTTCTTACGAGCTCAATAGATGGCTAGTGCTTCTTTTTCGATTTGCGTATAAAGGTCACTGGTGTCCATTCTCCTCTACTTGTTGCATTATTGCTGCACTCAGGCCAAATGATGAGGAGTCTGCACTAAGTATGGTCTTTTTTCTAGCCTAAACAGGGCTAATCAAAACTCAAATGCCACTTAAATGCCACTCAAATGCCACTCAAGTACCCCTCAAATGAAATACAATATAAACTCGGCAAATTCATCCAACGCCGTAACCCATTACCTCAACTCCAAGATCTAATCCACAAAAAAACACTTGGTAGGGAGATCTGCTCATATATTACTACTGGTATGTAAATTCTATTGTCAAAGAAAACTACTCCTTGGATTGCTGTTAAGCTGCCTCAGAAGGTATGAATTTGTCTCCTAGATTCCCCAATCTTGGGTATCACGGGCCACCCTTTGATGATGTACTTCATCAGCAATTTGTCTTCGTCTTTCATTAACATTACGGTTTTAATTCTGTCCAGCTGAGATGCCGGACCAGCTCCTGGATGATCAGCAGTTTTTCGTCACCTCCTCCTGATGACCCTGAAAGAGGCACCCGTGAGAGAGCATCTGCCAAACTAACTTGCACGAGATCATCTGTAATTTATGTTTCTGCTCCTGTATCTGTAACATTGCCAACTCCTTGTCTCCAAGCACAGCAATCAGTGGTTTATGATCTGTCTCCACGGTGAAGTCCCACCCTGATGGAAAGTAGCTAAATTTCTTACGAGCTCAATAGATGGCTAGTGCTTCTTTTTCGATTTGCGTATAAAGGTCACTGGTGTCCATTCTCCTCTACTTGTTGCATTATTGCTGCACTCAGGCCAAATGATGAGGAGTCTGCACTAAGTATGGTCTTTTTTCTAGCCTAAACAGGGCCAGCCTTGGTGTAGCTATCATTAGTGACTTCAGTTTCCTAAATTCATCTGCGCATTTGTTGGTCTAATGCCAGTTATTATCTTTATCCAGCAACTGCCTACACTGAACTGTGCCCCCGGCACTATCTTCAGAGAACTTCCCTAAATAGTTTACGATACCAAAAACCGCCTCAGGTCATGTCGAATAGTTCGTGCCGAAAAGCCTACAATGTTTGTAATATCTGCTAAACGATGAAGGGTCATTCCGCTTCTTGTGTTAGAGTCAGCTCCTAGGTGGTTTTAAGGATACTCAAATAAGGCAGCTATCTGGATCGGCCCGGCATCACCGTATCAAGTCAGTAAGGGGTCACTACCGGCCCTGCAGGTGTCAATACCGGTTATGCATGCCGTTCTATTGGCACAGTAAGTCATTCCACCAATACAGCATTTTTACGATAGCTGTGGCTGAATCCTAGCACATTGATGTCGATGTTTTAGTAATAAACAAGCAGTTTACCATGTTGAAATGTTACATTAGTTAGTTGATAGAATTCAGAGTTGTCCTCTCCATGTGAAGATAACTCCTTCATTAAACTTATAACAAGTTTGTATTTCTATTTCCTGTTTACCCATAATCCTTAGTAGTTATTTTTTCACCTCCATAACGGATAGTTGCTAAATAAAATGTTATAATGGTAAATCTGTTCTAATCATATTTTTTACAACAGGTTATGGGCCCAGTTGAACTCTAAAATTATAGGCAACATGGAAGATAAAATAATGGTAGATAAGCTGACCTCTGCAAACTACTGAACCTCAAAGTTTAAACCTAAACATTTGCTAATAGCAAAAGAGATGTTTGGATACTGTGATGGTAGCACAACTGAATCTACAGGAGATCCAGCCAAGAAAGCATATAAGCTGAACAGTCAGAAAGCCCTCAGTCACATTGTACTCAGTGTCAGCTATGAGTTCATATACTTAATCACTGAATGTGACACACCACAGGCAGCCTGGGAGAAACTGCAATCGCACTTCGAAAGAGATACATTGGCAAATAGAATCTACTTAAAGAAACAGTATTTTAGAGCAGTTATGCTTGATGGTGACTGCATGCAAAGTCACTTAAAGCGGAAGAAGGACATAGTCAACAAACTGGCTGCTATCAAAGCACCAGTCAGTGAAGAAGACCAGGTGGTCACACTGTTGGGGAGTATGCCAAATAGTTTTGCAACTGTGGTAACGGCTCTGGAAGCGCAGAAGCCAGAGACACTTACACTAGATTTTGTACAAAATGCTCTTCTTCATGAAGAGCAAAAGAAACAGGAGCAGCGTACAACGAGTGACCATGAAGTAGTTTGTGCTGGTAGAGCACCAGTGAGCTCTGACTCTGCTATGTTCACTGAGAGAGAATTCAGACCTCGGAGATGTTATAATTGTAATTCTCCACAACATCTGGCTAGAGAATGCCCAAGAGTACAAAGACAAGGAAATCGGACAAATAGTTGGAGTAACAGCCGAGGTCGGGGACGAGGCAGCCGACAGCAGCATGGAGCCAGGTTAGCAGCAGAGCCTTCGATTGAACCCACCACTACAAATACTGTGGGAGATACCTCTGGAACCGACGCTACTGATTCTGATGCCAAATGTGAGTGGATAATAGACAGTGGGGCTACTCACCATATGAGTAAAACTAACACCACCTTTAGCACCTACACACCATTTGTCACACCAGAGAAGGTGACAACAGCTGATGGGCACGTAATAGAGGCTATTGGCTATGGTAATGTGAGAATATATGTATCCGTAAATCGAAATGTACAAAGGGAAGCCACCCTGTATGATGTTCTCCATGTTCCGGACCTCTCCCAAAACCTGTTTTCAGTGCAGGCTGCTACAAACAAGGGTGTGAGAGTACAGTTTGGCCACTCAAGATGTTGGGTAAAGAACAAGAATAACCAAGTGCATGCAATGGGAACATTAGTCGGCAAACTGTACTACTTAGATCTGGAAACATCAAACCATAGAGCACATCTAGTGTCTTGCAAAGTCATATGGCACAAGAGACTGGCACACACTAACCATGCTACAATCAAGCAACTGAGCCTTGATAAACTAGTAACAGGTGCTGACTTATCTGATGTAAGTGTAGGTGTATGTGATCCCTGTATTAAAGGAAAGATGGCTCGGAAAACATTTAAATCTAATCATGATATCAAATCGAGCAGAGTTCTCGAGCTTGTACACAGTGATGTGTGTGGTCCAATGGAAACAAAGTCTCTTGGTGGTAGTAGATACCTTGTTAGTTTCATTGATGACTTTAGCAGATATGCACATGTGTATTTTGATAATGATAAATCTGATGTATTTTATGTATTTAGAGATTTTGAAGCTTACGTAACTAATCAGACTGGCCAGGTCATAGGAGCTCTTCGAACGGATGGTGGTGGGGAGTACATGTCAACTGAATTCGAAAACTATCTACGGCCACAGGGTGTTCAACATCAAGTCACGGTCCGATACTCGCCACAGCACAATGGAGTAGCAAATCGATTTAATCGCACTGTGTGTGAATTAGCCAGAGCAATGATTATTGATGCAAAACTGCCCAAGTCGTTTTGGGCTGAAGCCGTATCAACAACTGTGTATGTACGAAACCGTGTCCCTACCAGTGCCCTTCAGGAAGCAACGACTCCTTACCAACGATGGTACCACTGTAAACCTGGCGTGAGTAATTTAAAGGTTTTTGGATCTCTAGCCTTTGCACATGTTCCAGGTGCTCTGCGACAAAAACTAGATAATAAGGCTGAAGAAATGCTCTTTGTAGGATATAGTCTAAGGTCTAAGGCATATCGATTGTACGACCCTGTGACAAGGAAAGTTGTAGCCCGTAGGGATGTTGTATTTGACGAAAGTTGGCTTGGGTTGTCAAACCTTGAGAACAGACTAAACAGTGATAACTCTGAGACAAATGTTATCGACCCGCCCACCATATCTGAAACTCCATCAACAGTTCGTAGATCACAGAGAAATGTAACTCCCATAGTTCGATACGGAATAGATGATTTTACGAATCATGTTGCATGCTTAGTGAGAGACATTGTGGAGCCGCTAACAATGTCAGAGGCAATCTCCAGCCCTCAATCAATGGAATGGTCCGAAGCTGCTCAGCAAGAATACAACGCATTAATGGACAACGAAACCTGGACACTGGTAAAACTACCACCTGGACGACAAGCTATCGGTAGTAAGTGGGTGTTCAAAGCAAAGTGTAAACCTGACGGTAGTGTAGATAGGTTCAAATCCCGACTGGTAGCAAAAGGTTTTGCTCAAAAACCTGGAATTGATTTTGATGAGACATTTTCTCCCGTGGTACACCGGTCTTCACTTCGAGCACTACTCTCATATGCTGTCAACAGAGGAATGATGATTCATCAGATGGATGTGGTTACCGCCTTCCTGAATGGAAAACTCAGTGAAGAGATATTCATGACACAACCAGAAGGATTCATTGTTCCAGGCAAAGAAGATTTGGTCTGTAAACTAGATTGAAGTCTATATGGTCTCAAGCAGGCACCTCGTTGCTGGAACCAAGTTCTTGATGATTATCTCCAGTCGCTTGGCTTCACACCATCAGGAGTGGACCAATGTGTATGTGTGCGTGATGCTCAAAATGTGAAGACAATATTGGCAGTGTACGTGGATGACATTGTTATTCTGAGTGATACCCAGCAATCAATGACGAAAATCAAAAGTTCTCTAAGCTCCAGGTTTCAGATGAAAGACTTAGGACAGCTTCATTTCTGTCTTGGCATAAACATCGAGTTTACTGAGACATCGCTGAAACTTCACCAGAAACACTATGTCCAACAAATACTCGATAAGTACGGAATGTCCGAGTGTAAACCTGTAGCAACACCTCTTGCCACTGACGTTCAGCTTATTAAGGATGATGGAAGCAAACCTGTAGATCATACGTTATACCAATCTATTGTTGGCAGTCTGCTCTATGCCTCTACTGCCACACGGCCGGATATCGCATATGCTGTGGGAGTCTTGTCAAAATTTAACTCATCTCCAACTAAAACCCACCTAACTGCAGCAAAAAGAGTCCTGAGGTATCTTAAGGGCACACCTGATCTTGGCATAACTTTCTCAAAATCTAACCACCTACCTATATGCTATTCAGATGCAAATTGGGCAGAAAATGATGAAAATAGACATTCTACTTCTGGAAATGTATTCCTCTCAAGCAACGGGCCTATTAGCTGGGTCAGCAAACGACAGACTACTATCGCCTTGTCATCCACAGAAGCAGAGTATATTGCAGCCTATGATGCTACAAGGGACGCAGCATGGCTACGACAACTGCTCTTGAACATCACAAATGAGGAGCCAAAGCCATTAACATTGTATATTGGTAATCAATCTGCGATCAGTATTGCAAATCACACTAACGTTAGCAAACGAAGTAAACATATGGATGTTAAATACCACTGCATCCGACAAGAGGTTAGAAATGGCAATATTGACACCCAATACTGCTCCAGTGAAGACAATATAGCTGACATCTTTACAAAACCACTCGATCGCCATCGATATGAGAAACTCCGCACCGTGTTACTAGGATAAAACTATACGACTGGCCAGTCTTATTTGTAGATAAAGTTAATTATATATATATATATTTTTTTTGTTTTGTTTGTTTGTTTCTGACATTTGCACCACTTTGTGATTCTATAAACTACGCCATGTATGTGGGAGTGTTGAAATGTTACCTTATTTAGTTGATAGAATTCAGAGTTGTCCTCTCCATGTGAAGATAACTCCTTCATTAAACTTATAACAAGTTTGTGTTTCTATTTCCTGTTTACCCATAATCCTTAGTAGTTCTTTTTTCACCTCCATAATGGATAGTTGCTAAATAAAATTTTATAATGGTTAATCTGTTCTAATCATATTTTTTACAACATACTACAATCATTCATCGAAATCTACAGCAGTATAATAAGGGTAGAAGCGCAATGAGTCATTGGACCAATTAAATAAAACCAGATAGTGATTTTTTGGAACAAAACTGCACCAAGTTTGAAATCGAGTCATCTTTTGTAAAGGAGACCAATATGCTAAACAGTTGTGTATGCAGCAACAATCTGGAACTTATTCCAATAAAGTAAGTGAAAATTTAACAGTGACTTTGTAGCTTTGGAAACCCAAACCATTATCTGGTACCAGTAAGTTTGATGTTGAAACTTCGGGCACTGTATAAATCAGTTAAAATAATACTGTTTATTGCTTATTATAACAAAGCCAGATCTACATTCTACATATAATTTGTAGTTTTATTGTGGTCCGTGAGGCAATTCCTACCCAATAACCCTTTTGAGAGAAAATTATCACATTCCCAATCAGAAACAATCACTGATAGTAATAACAAATAAGCGGAGTGTTGTAAAATAATGCCGAGAAATTTTTCCATAGACACAAAAAAACATCGTTATGTTCAAAACTCATTTTTCTTTGACTTTTTGATATACTATAACAGAACTTTCCAAGTTGCTACATGCACAGCTTAATTGTAAGGAGCTGGTATTTTTAATCAAACCGTTCCTGCAAAAAACCAGAAAGAATGCGACAAAAATGAGAGTCAGTAGAAGGTAACAAACCGTGTTTGAAGCTCTCCGCTCTCTCCTTCCTATCCTGTTTTTCTTCCCTTTTGCAAGTCTTTTTCCTTTCTTCACTTGTGTTAGATCAAAAACTTTTATGAGCTGAAGCATAAATGATGACAAACAGGTGATCTGTCAATTTGCATAACATCCATTGGAACCGATACAAATAAAATCGGATGGTAGTTGATTGATTTAAGAAAGTAGGATAAAAGTTTATACATTTGTGTGGGCAATGTTCTAAGGTGAGTTTCTTCAACTGATCTGTACATTGTTGACACTCCGTCATATTTTATGTTTCATGTAAACCATGACACAAGTTCCAAATATGAATACAGTTTGCCTATCCCAACTTATATAAAGTGTTTTATGCTCACTATATAATTATTTATGAACACTACACTGACGCCTTTATCAGCGACCATGAGTTAGTGTAACACAGTAAACTTGCTAGCTTTACTATTCTACAGAAATGCCCCATGTGAGCGTGTCAAGTTCCACAATAGTTCCTAAGTAATTGTATTGAAACCTAGATTGTTGCATTGGTTAGCCAGGAGCGTACAGTACAGCTGCTTTAGGTGTTGACAGTGAGACCTATCTAATGACTATTTATTTTACTAATAACCGTCGAACTGATTATATTGTGTATTAGTTACCCACCCTTTTTGCAAGGGTTTATTTTGTACACACAGTTGTTATTTATTACCACCTACTAATATTCCGGTGCCTCCCCTGTTCCCCCACCTTCAGTAGCTGGGTGCATTTATAACTAAACAGCCTTGCACCGAAAATTGTTTCACAACAACCATGCAATAACTTGTGGTTTGTGTTTGAGCACAACAAGGATTACTACTGGTAGTTGGCAAATAAAACAATAACTGTTCTTCCCTGTAGTGGAAATGCGAGTGATTAATTCAACTATAGCTTCCCACACAGGTTTTTTTTGTATTGCTTGCAAATCATGAATAATAGTTGTTGCTGCTAAATATCAAGTCGATGGGAACAATAACAATATTGCGCAAAAGTAGAAACACTTACGAAAACTGTGATTTTTTTTTGAGTTTCTTAAAAGACGCCAGTGTTTGTGATTGTTTTTTTTTAAAACACTGCCTTGCAATTGCGGGGATTCTGATGTGTCTTCATTAAAATATTGATGTTGGTGGCAGCGAAAAAGGTGTTTCATTCTATATTTCTTCTGTTTCGTCCAAGCCTTGTATTAGCTGTTTAACACATCTCTTACATGCCCCGAGCCCACTCGGGTTGAGTACAGTAAACCGGTAATTGTCTGTTCACAATTTCCATGTGAGCAAAGTAAGAGTAAGGTCTTACATTTTGGTATCATTCTATTCAGAATCATTTGCTGTATAATTCTAAATTATCTTTAATACATGGCCTTAGGCTATTTTTGACTTTTACAATTTTTTATTTTTGGTTTTTTTTCATTAGCAACCAGCAATGGCGCACAGATTTTTTGTGCATGCGGTTGCTTTTGTTTTTTGGAATTTTTTTTTTATAGATGGATTTTGAAAAAACTAAATATAAGGATATTGAAAGCACCATGTTTTAAACATAGTGACCAGTTTTGGTGAAATTTCGAGCACGGTAAGTGTAGTTTCTCACTCATTGTAATAGTAATTAATAATTATTTATTATTACCAAAATCGCCATTTTGTTCATTGTAATTATTTTCATTATTTAAGATATTAAGCACAATTTTTTTTAAAACGAAGGAAATGCACAGCCTAGCGCTCATATTCACCAAGTTTCATACCAATTGGACAAGTTTTGGCTCACATGAATTTCTTCAACTTTTCGTTATTTATAATAATTATTACCGAGATCGGACTTATTTTCGGAGCTAATTTTTCCCATCGAAACGACCACGGCTGTCAGAATAAGTTTGATATTCAGGATCCCCATGGTCTCTTGATCATTTACACCAATTTCTATGAATATCAAAACAATATAAAGTTGTTAATTATTTGTCAATAGTAGCCATTGTTTTTAATTACTATTATTACCCACAACATCATTTTGGGACAAATAATTATAGTATTTAAGAGGGTTCCATTGGCAAAGTAAAACGTAAATTTGAAAGGTAACCAGTGAAACATTGTCTTGGCAGTCTTTTGTTGACTTTTAAGCATCGTAAGTATTTTTTTCTCTAGTTCATGAAAATCAATTAATAAGCCATTACAAATGTTGTGCAATGGCATTCTTGTGGTTTTGTGGTTTTTGATTAAGGTTTTAAGGCTTTTTTTTCAAAGCCAAAGCTAGCAAATAAATATATATTTTAGAACAAAATTTGGCCACCTTTTCATTGCTGCAATTTTTTGTGTCTAGGACAAATATTTCTTGTGTAAAATGCAAATCCATACATCGGCCTCCCCTCGGCCTCGCTTCGTGGTTACTTGCTATGTCGCAATAAGGGCCCTAAAGGGTAGATGGGGAAATTTTTTTTTGTTTTTCTGTGTCCTTGATAATGCCCATATAATTTTTAAGGAGAATCTTATCGTTCTTTTGGTATTTTTTTCACTGTTGTAGCCATCGAGTGGGCCGCTTAAAAATAATGAAAATGAGCGAAAAACCAGAAAAACTACAGAAAGTGTCCTGTAATGAATGTGTTAAGCAAAGAAATCAATTTTTCGAGAAATTTTTTATAGAAAATTCCAGTCGATTGAACTTTTGGCGTTTAATTTTTTTTGGTGCACAACATTCAGTAAATTGATGTTGTATGGCTGCTTCACAAATGATTCCTACAAAAGACTCAATCACTCAGTATCGCAAGCATTGCAGGTCATACCTCAGTTCTTTTCAGTGTTGGAGATGTCCTGATTAATTTAAATTTGTCTAAGACCGTAAGCTGATCGTGTTCGATCAAAGCGATGCACTCTACTGCTGTTTACTTAGTTTCCACTTTTTCTTCCATATTGATATGACGCGGACAAGAATGAATTGCTTGCATGCTTTTTTGTGAAGCACAAGTCAATGAATATACTACTCTAGGTTGATCTAGCGAAATTTCCCATCAATGAAATGTTTTTTTATTGGAAACGCCACTCATTCAAAGCTCTGCCTACTCCAATGTTGGTAAATGAGAATTTAGTTGGAAATATATGACCAGTCTAATGCCTGTGAATGCAACCGTATATGGCCAACTGTCTTATACTATATCACAACGAATTTTACTCACTTCTTCATGGGAGAGGTACCGCGGACAAAACTGAAACAGACTTTTTTTTAAGCTGTCGTAAACTTTGGTGTGAACTGATCACTTTGAGTCACTTGAAATTATTAGCTCTGCTCTCCCAACTTTTTGTGAGTCAACTATTTTTTTTGTCCAAGACATGTCTTATTATACATAACTAAGGCTAAGTATTATAGATGATTTTAACAATCAAAACAAAAAATTTACAATGTTTTATATTAGTATTCATGGGGTGCTGTTCAATTTACTGAGACCACTGTAGACATATATGGTATTACAACGCATCAAACTTGCTAAGGAGTTAATTCTGTAAACAAACACTGTATTTTAAGTTTGAACTTCAATCATGCAGACAGTTTTGATTTTTCAAAGTGTCATATGGGCATACTCTTTTACCCCCAGATGCTGATCCAACAGTTTCATTTTTGTGCAAAAAGTCGAGCAACTGAGTTTCTAAAATGGATTTCCATCTCAGTTTCTCCAATATTTGGCAACATGATCAGCAATATCAGCATGTGAACCTTGCCTATAATGTTCAATTTACTTTTGTCATAAATAGTTTACTAGCTAACATTGAGATACCAAGAATTTTGATTATTGGTATTGATCAATATTACCGAAGATGGGAGAGTTTTGGGCCTTCCTTCCTTTAAGCTGCTTCACTGACTCAGTCACGAAACTCCAGCGCATAATCATGGACATTGTATCAGTTACTTGGCCCCAATTCGATGCAACTCACTTTCTTCGGCAAACAACATAAAATAGCTGTTTAAATTTTCTCTAATAATATTTTTGAAAAAAAAGGTGTTGGATCCAGAGTGAGCCTTTCTGACCTTTTTGATATTACTTACTCAGCAAGTAACTGATTTACTCTCTGATTCTGCTTTCCAACAGATTTTTGTTGATTTTTCTTCTCTGAACAACTAATCTAAACAAACTATTTGCCACAATGTTATTTGCCGGTTTATTAGTGTTGAGGGACAAAGTTTTGAAAATCTCAATGCGTAATTATTTATATTCTCAAGCTTATTTATGCATATCTAAGTGACTCTAGTAGTTAACAAGTGACAGAACTATTGGTTTTGTCTTGGGTGTTGTTACTACTCAAGCAATGTTATCGCTGAATAGCAGGTTTGAGTGGTTAGCTGCTTGCATAAGCAGACATTGTTTTGTCCACTTAGGTTACCCAAGTTTGTTAAAGTGGCACTCTGATTATCGCCAGCCTCATCAGTGTTTACTATACGTGGCAAACGGGAGTTTTTACTAAACATGTTTTGTCACACATCAATAACACACTTTTCTGCAAAATATCACTGAATTGAGTTTTAGCTGTTTGGCTCAGTAAGCTAATAAAACCAACAAATATTTACATGAAGCGCCTTGAATGGTTTTGACCTCTGTTGCGACTTAATGCTCTTCATAGAACATGTTTAAATCATTTTTCATTCAATACAGCTATAATCTTTGTGAACTTTCTTCAGCGGGCAAAATTTGGGTACTTGTTATATTTTCAAAAGTGGGAGCTTAATGTTCTGCAGTTTTGTAAGATACTTTCTGGTTTCCATTTTCTATTCTATGAATATTTTGTGAGATTTTTTTTAAAGCCATAGTGCTCATACCGAGTACTTTTGCAGTAATTGAAATGATGTTTGCTTTCGTTTGTTGTTGGCGTCTTGAGAAAATTGTTGCTTTTGTGTCAGTGAGCTAATTTTTTGCGTATGAAATTTAGAAAATTGCATTTCTGATAATTTTCTTAGCTGTGTGCTTGTAGACTTAAATATCTCTCTGGAATTAGTTCATTTTACCTCAGACAAGCTTTGATTCCCACTAGTAATAATCGTTTATGGGCTTGGAAAGCTGAGTGGATAGCGGCGCATGGCTTACCATAGCTCAAGGAACACTTGCTCAGCCTTTTATGTTACATCCGACCGCCAAGTGTCATAGGTATAGATATTTGGAATGTTGTGTGCCTCACAATGGTATTTTAAACGATTTTATCAAACGCCTTCACCGACAGCTACAAGAGAATTAACCAAACCAGCAATATGATTGATATCAGTATTTTCATATTTGCGATAAAGGATGGCATGCCAATAACACGCTTTTAAAAAGGTTATGGATTATTGTAAGATAATCAGGGCTGTAGTGTTGCTTTAACAAGTGGTCCTGCCATTGGGTGGAATGAGGCGGGGAGGGGTGCATGTACCGTTTTTTGAGTTGAAACATGATTTACTGTTATTAGTTTTATATCTCTCATAGTGAGAGGCAATCATCAGATGAACAATGTTAACAATGTGCGATGTTATATGAATGCATAGTCATATAGTTGGTTATTGCTTAGAACAGGGGGCTAAGTCACAGAACTTCGCAACAGCGCTTTGTCTAGAAATAAGCTGACAGTGTAATAATTCTTTCTAACGTCCTTGTTCACTTGTGTGCTTTTGAGCAAGGTGTTCAAGGCAAACAAGCCTTCCAAATCTCTCACGCTGCTTTTGTTGTGGAATTGATTAAATGTCAGCTGGAAAATGACAATACACCAATGGAAACAGTGGCTGGTGGTTTACCAAAACATTAATTATTGATTGAGAAAGCGATTTGGCATTGTCTTTCACAGTCACTGGCTGCTAAGACATTGACATAGTTTTCTATTCATTTTGTGCTTTCGTGACGCTCTTGGTATGTGCCTTATATGTATGAAAACTAAACTGACACCACTCCATCTGCAGGTGATAGCCCCCGATGCATGGCATAAATGGTAAATAGACATCACTGATCATCAATGCTTGCTTGGCACATTCGTAAGTGCCATAGTTATCTCGATAAAGCGCCTATTACAAAACTGCAATGTGAGTATTTCGGCAGCTGATCATTCTAAGTAGAGAAAAATTGGTAATTTTGTAGCTTTTGAATCTGGTTTTTAATGGATGCATTTACTTTGTTTTGGTGTTCAGCGGTGGGTAATGTTGAGCAGTATTGTAAGTTTTTCCAACATCTCACTTAGTCTTGCTTCATTCTTGACTAGAATTCCAGCATACAGCTGCCAATCCAATGCAAAAATATAGCATATATATCCACAGACTTTGACAAGGAAAACAATTAATAGTAGTATTGTAGGTACTAACTGTACTGCCATACACATCATCATATACCGGTACTTCACATCTTCCACAGATTTAGGGCCACAATGAATGAGTTAGCTGTGATATAGTAATCGCTTTTCTGTTCATTTTTTCCATATCTTTAAAATGTTTGAAATCCTGCACTTCCAAAGGATGTGGCCCTACTTGGGAACATGCTTTTCCAGCCTTGAGTTATGTGAAATTTGAAGAACCTCTGCAACATGGCTTCCTCTTTTGGTTGGAGCAGAAACTGGTTGTAGTCAATGTCACCCCAGGTTGACAGTTAGAATTTGGTCATTCAGGTCAGCGACATGATGCTGCAAACAGTGCAACTCACCAATATATGAAATTTTATGACATGTGATAAGAATTCTTTTCGTTAGTTTTCTTCATATGGTTCATAAAATATTTTAGCCACAAGCATTTCAAGTAATTATATAAAGGTAACGGGTTTGCACATACCTCGATTCCAGATTTATACACCATGTTATTGTATAACCTGGGACACCATGGAAGCTCATACGAGCGGCCTCAAAACGGACCAGGCTGCGGATGTCTAAATTGTCTCCAGCATGTATGACGGTTTTGCCATTCAATTGCGACATTCTTCTGCATACTCTTTTACCAATTTCATCTAAGATGTTTTTTAAAGGTAGAGTATGCCACAGAGTCATGTAACCGCGCTTAGTTGATTGATGACACGCTTCGTTGTGCCAGCTGTTTGTAGTGTAAAACCAGCTTTTGGTAGGCTTTCAGCTGAAAATTGTGTATGTTCGCTATTTTGCACAGAACTGTAGCCAAGGCCACCTTCTTGCCAACAGACAGCACTTTTCTTTCTTTTTTTACAGATTTCAAATACCAGCTTGTATAACACCGACGTTCTATTAATAAAAAACAATGATAATGTTTTGTGCGCACAATTTCACTGCTTGATCATACAAAAAATAAGAAACGGAATGTGGTGTTCTGAATAGAGGATCTTTGGTTGCTAATAACACTTGCTCTTCATAAATTATAGATCTACATTATGGTACAAACTTGTATAAACAATAGGTTACCTTATAATTGAAAACAATTGTCACTGCTCAAATATAATTTTCATGTTACTGAATTTTTGGTTCCATTCGAACTTCTTGAAAATTAAGGTTCATTATAATTTTCATACGGGTTAAGAAAAGGGGTATTCAAATTTTGAACATAAATTTCTGTACCTTATTGTATTTGTTGTGCAGTCACACACTGAGTTATCTGTTTGAGTTCCTATAATGGTCATACCTGGAGGCAGTGGTTTCGGTAACCGAGATTGGTCTTTGGGACACACATTATTAAACACCCTAAAATCATGCTGTATGACAATAAGTCAATACAAATAATGAATATTACAATCACCATATTTAGGGTGCTGTCAGACAGAGTACGTAAGTTAAATGATGGATTTAGGGATATCATTTGGATGCTACATCGTTGAGTGCTTAAAATCATGGCTGCAACAAATATATTTTAGTCAATGATACTTGCTGACAACAGAGTCATTGAGTGACTGAGCTATGCTTTACTCGCATGCAAACCAACTTATGAAATAATTTCAATCAGCCCAATTTTTCATATTTTGTTTTACAGTTTTCAATAGTGCTGATACATTATATGATAAATGGCTTGAAAAACAGATGGCAACATGAAGCTACCATGTCGGCATGCTCATCAAACTTTTGGCATTAACCTACTTGAACTTTTTTTCTACTCCAACACAACGATTTTGAAAAAAAATTCATATAGAAACTTGCCATTGTTATGCTGTGAAGAGATGTGCACACAAATGGGCTATTACGAAACCCTTGTTACTTGTGCACATAGTTATTTATTGGCATATAATCATTTTTAAGCATCCACAAACTGTTATGTATGTAATTAAATATAGCAGCATGTAGAACAGTTGACTTGTGTATTTGTTCACCAGGAATAGACTGACCATAACAGTAGTATGTATGCAGTAATAGTGCAAAGATATTGCATCAGCTAATGTAAGAAAGGGAGTGATATGAGTAATACACAGAAGAAGACAACCAGCTTATTATGATATGAATTGTTGCTGCAATATAACAAGTTGTCAATACATGTCATTCCTCCCACGCAGGTTAAGGAGTGTAAAGATCAGGCAAACGTCTTTGTCGTTGAGGGTATCGTCGGCCAGGGGGTGTTGGGTTGTTTGGCTCTGTAACTGGTGGTTGAGGTGTAGCATTGGCAATAGGCTTGTTTGAAGCATTGTTGATGTTTGTCATGTTACTGACGGGCAAGCGCACTTGAAGTTGATTAGGATGCCGTTACCATACACCCAGATCCGTTTCAACAAGGTATACTGTTGAGCCAATTTTGGATATGATTTTCCCAGGCACCCACTTTGACCCAGAATCATAGTTGCGTGCATATACTAGAGAGTTTACAGCATATATAGATTTTGGTATAGCGTTGTATTTCGGAATGCTGTCTTGTAAGAGGACTTTCCATTGACAGTAAGCTCCCGGGTTGACAACCATGTAGGAATTCCGCTGGAGTTCACTAATCTAGGCCCAGATGAGAGAATGATCGATATGTAGCCAAAGTGAGGTGAACACTGTCCTTAAGAGTTGTTCCCCCTTCACAATTTTTGGTTACACTGTGTTAAATGACTGAACAAAACGTTCAGCTTCACCGTTGGAAGATGAGTGGTATGGGGG